>JAOPHQ010003718.1:200000-223717 GCA_030340625.1 Merluccius polli | reverse complement strand
GGGCAGTGTATGAGCGGCCGAAGGCCGCTGCACAGAAAACGTTTTGTGAAGGCTGCTCCTGGAGGAGCCCAGCGGACTCAGAAGCAGAAGGAGCGCTTGCTTCTCCGGAGGAAGAAGCGGGAAGTGATCGCACGTAGGAAGTACGCCCTGCTCCACAGCACCAGTAGTTCCAGCGAGGAGCTGAGCAGTGGCACGTCCTCACCATCGTCTACAGAAGCGGAGGATGAGTTGTATGTAGATGTCAGCAGCACCAGCAGCCAGCCCAACACTGCTGCTGTTGCCACAGGTAAATTAACTCTTCAAACGGGAAAACACCCATACCACTTCAAAACTCACTGCTTGCTAGGTAGGCAGCATGTTTTTAGGCATATTTCACTTCAGATAGTTTCCACTATACAACCAGACTATACTGAAATAATGAAATCACTAATCAGTTGTGATTCGTACAACTGAATACGTTGAAGATAATTGTGTATTTTCATATATACCAAAATTAAAGTTTAAACATTTATAACAATCAAAATCATGTTACCATTCAATTGTACGATGTACTATACAATTCAGCTTTTAGTTGGGGGGGGCGGGGGGTGTTCTGGGTTAGCTCAGAGGCTTCTGTTGTACTTCTATCATGGGAAACCAGTGGGTGGAGAAGACTTAGGCTGTCTTTGCGCAGTGTTGCAACCTTTGTTCAGTTTCCGAGGGAAAACTAGATATTTGTTTACAGCAGGAGAAAGGTATCTGGGAGCCTCTTAATTGGCGAGAGAATGTGCACACATGTAATGACCTATGGAAAAGCACCAACCACTACTACTGTCCCCACACAACCA
The DNA here is from genome assembly GCA_030340625.1 of Merluccius polli. Lineage (NCBI taxonomy): Eukaryota > Metazoa > Chordata > Actinopteri > Gadiformes > Merlucciidae > Merluccius > Merluccius polli. The sequence continues at coordinate 222,890 of JAOPHQ010003718.1, read as the reverse complement.
TATCTGAAACTGATTGGCTTGTTGCCATTGAGAGCATTGGGCTATGATAACACTATGTGCGTGCATGTGATTGACAGGCAAGATGGATTCCCCAAACCATTCAGGCAAGATATGCCCTGATTGTTCAGCAATGAGCCAGGAGTGGTCTAAAATCAAAATGGTCTCATACAGATTTTCTCACAGAGCATTTCACTCACCAGTAGCTGACGGATGGCTATGGCATTGCTAACAAATTACACTCATATTATAGCTCTTCAATCTTACCTACAGCATCTTTTGTGTGTTCAATAAATTACAGAATTAACACACCCACCACCTTTTAACCAATTTTTGTTATTAAAACAATTTGGAAACGTACTATCTAGACACATAACTAGATACTGAAATTAATGGATATACAAAGATTTTGGAAGTGTCTGCGTTTTCGTTAATGGACAATGACAATTGATTATAGTATTGGATTAGTTTATTTTCAACCTCCCTGGTTGTGTACTCTGTGTACCAACGAAAGGGCTTCTTTCATGGTGCTAGGCAGCAACTCCCAGGACACCGGCATAGAAACCCTCTGGGTAACTCTGGAGTTCACATGGCCAGCCCTACCCCTAGTACACACAACCAGTCTAGTGGGAAACAATCTAACATGTTTGTTGTATGGGTGTATCATGATTTAACAACAATTATTATTCACGTCAAATGGTTCTGTGAAGCTGCTATGTGTCCGGTGACCCAGACTATTACTGCATGGTTCCGCTGGGGTTGGGCAATAACTAGGGGTGACCAATGATTCAATAGTATTGTTTGTTGTCTCTGCAATGATATTGCATCGGCATGAAATTAAGTTTTCGATTTATCGTACCCAATACCCAGTTTTATAGTCTAAATATATAACAATGATAATAAATGCCCTTAAAATGTTCATAAAGGGTTAGAAACATCAGTGAGAAAGGAAAACTAGTTTTAGTTTGATACCCTGCTTTATTTTGAATTCACAAGCATATTGTTTATCGATATTGTGTAAAATTCATGAAACATGATGAGAAATGTCTCCATTTTGCCTCAGCCTTAGAGTCTACATCATTCAACAGATTATGGGCTTGGTGAGATGTCACTATCCTTTTTCTTACTGGTGTCTTACTAGCAACATCTAGGCTCATTGAACACGCCCATGAGCCCTGTCTTCACAGCATGGGCACCCTGGTCTAAAGAGAGAGTTACACCATAGGGGACCAATCAGGGGGCGGATTTGAGGATAGTTCTGCAAAAATCCAATCCCACTGCAAATGGTGTAAAGCAGTATTTACTGACCTACATTTCTCATAGTCCTAGTGTACAGTTGGCAACTATGCTGTTATTAAAGAAACATTATCACCTGATGATTACTCGGTATAAAATGAAAAAGAATAGCAACAGGACCCACAGTCTGTTTCTATATGCATGTGTGTGAATGGGAATGCCAGCCTGTGATACATTATTTGTGATGTTGAATTTTAGTGCAACACTACTGTGAGTGAATAAAATGTTAAGGCTATTTACTCAACATTCACTCTACAGTTACCACCACATTCACTCATTACTCATTATTCACTATTCACTATTATACTTTTTTATATACTTTTTTTATTATTATACTCATTATTCACTATTCATTACTCATTATTCACTCATACCACACATTCAACATTCACTCTACTGCTGGCAAAAGCTTTTGCCAACTAGGTCTAAATATGAGATTTTGTTACACATAGGTGCTCTGGACGAGGATGTGGTGGTAATCGAGGCAACCCCGGCTCCAGCGCCGCCTGTCCCTGCCAGTGAGGAGATTAACGTCACCTCCACAGACAGTGAGGTGGAGATAGTCACCGTAGGAGATGGCTTCAGGTACGTCCTTGCACAGAAAGGTGACTGAACGTGTAATGGTATTGCCAGCTTGATTTCTGTGGATTTTCTTCTGTTGCACACAATGAAGAGTCATAGTTTTCCAAGTGTGCCAGTGTATTGTTCTAATGCAAAGATCCTTCATTACATTTTTCCTAAAACTTATGTTTATCAAAGAATTAAGTATGTTAGGAACAGTAAGTGGCAGGAGGGACAACACTCTCTCAAACAGTACTGTTTTTGGTGGTTCTGTATTAATATTCTAATGATATAATTGCAGTTAGTCATCATACATTGTGCATTGTCATCATGACAACCTCTTATCTGGCTGCAGTAAAATTATTTGTGTATCTGTTTCAATATCATTTTCAATTGGAGTGTGTGATTGATAAGTACATCTAATATCTGAAACTGAAATCTGAAGGTCCAAATGCCAGGTTGTGCCTAGGGTCACTTGAAACGGGTGCCTCAGAGAGCATGGCCAGGGCTATGCTAGCACACCTAGATTGCTCAATTCAAGTGGAGTTACTCTTAATTTACTTTTCTCAAAACTACTTTAAGTTCAAGTGTACACTCACTTGTGTGAATGAGTAACCTGGTGTCACTGAAAATATAAATGACATCACTGCAAACTGACCGATTTTACTGGAATAGGAAACACATTTAAAAAACAAAACAAAAAAAAGGCTTGAAGCTATGTCCCTTTTCTCCTCATTAACCAGCATTGTTGTCCCTTTCCCATTCCAAATGCACCGATGCATTTGGTATATAGATATCTAGATATGGTATTTGGTATATAGATGCCTATACTACATAGGTATCTATATAGATATAGAGCTATAGATATATAGAATAGATAAAGATGCACTCATTGAAAGTAACTAAGCAACCTGTGAGATTTAGGTTGGCTGGCCACTTATGGGAGGTTCTTTTTAGATCTAGGACCACATTCATGTGATGAGTCTCTCCACTGTTTCTTCTGTTTTTTTGTATTTTGCTCTCTGCTCTCTCACATGTTGGCAGTCCAATCTGATATGTGACTTGTTTTTTCTTTTTTCCTCAATCCGGGCTAATAAGTACAGCAGACGACTAGAATAGAACAATCTTTACCACAGCCTTACCACCGGAGGATTCACTCATTAAGCACTCTGTTGCTATTTCTTTGCTTGGAGAGCTGCTACTTTCTTACACTTTAGCAGAGATTGTTTTAGGGTGCCATTTTCTGAATTTTGGATGTGTGGCTAAAACACACATTTCTATTTCGGGGCTCAGCAGTGAAATGGTTGTGGCTGGTCATCATCCCCATGATAGAGTCTATTGTAACCGAGGCCTGCACAGATGGTTCTACTAGCCTCTCAGATTCTCCTGCTCTTGCATCGATACTGGTATTGAATTTCAGTCGATGCAAAGTTTAAATATAATATGTTGTACAGTGAAATCTTCTTCATTGGAAAGAAACTACAAGACTTTTGTCTTTGATATGGACACGTGTCTTTGTCCATACCAGATTGAGACACAGATTGAGCCCATTAGAAAGTCCATCTCTTTTGATCTCTGTTGAGTTATTTAGTTGATTAATTTGGCTCAAGTTTCCTAAAAGCACTAAGAAAATGCATTAGATGTCTACGACCGGCTACACCACGGTCGGGGTCTCCTGTGTTAGTTCCATCGATAATGCCTACTTTCTCTTCCTCTGTTTATGTAACTTGTCCTCAAAATGTATGCGTGTGTGCACATGACCGGCTTGTATATTGCACCGGGTTATGGAATGCAAGAAGATTATGGGAAGGCCTATCTTCTTAGACAGACAAGTGAGGTTTTCACCAGTCAGGAAAATGGATGGCCTGTTTCCACAGTGGGGCTGATGGGCAGAAAGCAGGATTACCATTTTAAAGTGCAGTAAGAATCTAGCAAGGACTGGCTGCTAATTGTGAGTAGTAAAGATGGAAAGAGGGTTCATTGGTCCTCAAGCTCTATCAAGCAGACTAATGCAAATGAATGCACTCTTGGGCAAAACACAAAAAATATGTGGTACAAAAGAATACAAAAAAGGTCATCAGTCAACGAGGTTCATAAGTCAACAACATGGTTCAATTCCTGTGGGGAAAGCCCTGAGAATTAGGCTACCAATTGGCAAACTCACTTACCTTTACGTTACCATGTTTGCAAAATTGCAGTTAGTCTGTCTTGGATGAAGAGCAGAATTGTAATGGTTTGATAAAAGTTAATTTGTCACTTTCTCACATTCTTATATAAAGGCACCACCCTGAATACACAATCTAGTTTATATTTATGATGTAAAGTTAAGCTAAACATATGGCAGCCTATGCACCGAGGTGCATTGATGCAAGTGTGTATCGGTGATGCGGTGCCTTCCGTATTGGTTTATTATTGTAGAATTATAATCTGAAACGTCTAAGCTACTATTGTTTGTATAAGGCCTGCTATGCATGAACTGTTACAAGCCTTTTCAGCATGGTATTTCAGCAGCATTTGTCAAAGGATCGCATCGGATTACAATGCCTATATTATTTCATATATGCAATGCAGTGGTTTTGGCCGATACGTCATACAATACAGAATATCTGATCAGTGCATCTCTAGTGCATATTTCCTCTTTTCAGCCCATTCAATGATTATTGTGTTATTGATGTATTATCTGATCGACTGCAGCTCCACAGATCTTTGGCATAAATGGTGTATTTCATTACCACAGGGAAAATCTAATTCTGTCTTGAGCCGTGAACTGTAACTATTTCCTGGGAGGAATACAGCAACTGGCAAATCTTGGAGTGGCTTTCCTTTCACTTATCTCCCCGTTTCCCCCGACTCCCTGCGAGAGATGGTCCGCCTTGCTGGAGAATGCAGAGCTGGACTCTTTTCTAAGGAAGTGGGAAGGGGGATGGGCATCTAGGAATTTCAGTGTTGGGATGTCAAAGGTCAGCAGGATGACCAGCAGTACGCTAACATGCGGAGGGGAAACCCCATGTGTGTGTGTGTGTGTCTCTGCTTGTGTACGTGTCGCATGTGTTATGTTATGTTTTTGCATGTGTGTAGAAGTAGGCTATTGTATATCAATCTGCATGCATACAGCATACAGACAGCAGACATAAGTGTCGATTATTTTTCAAGTTGTGTACTATATGGACAATTATCCAAGCTGTCAACAATAGACAGAAATAAGATGTGCACACATTGGGATGGTTTATTATGTCGTAACGGTATGTTACAGTAAAAAAACAAAATGTATTTTTAGACTAACCTTTGTACACTGTTATTTGAAACATGAAGCGGTCATGTGTTGTATCATATCAAAATGCATTGGTGTGTCCTCAAATTGTTTACTGCTTCAGTCTAGTCCCTAAGCGATATCAGCTCCTCCCCAACTCCCTGTCCTTGTAGAATCCATTGCAGTGGTCCCAGTAGTCCCCTCCAATATTACCCCAGTGCTCAGCCCTTAGCCAGCCTCCCCAGAGCGTTCAGGTATTTGGCAAACATCACGCGGTTGGGGCTGGAAGAACCTTAGCCCTGCAAAGACAATTCCCTTGTGTTTGTGTTTACTGTGTACTGTTTACCTCTCTGCTCAACCCCTCCAGGGTGCATGGTGGTAAACAGATATTTACAAAATAATCCCAGTCTACTTCTGGGGTAATTAGGAGCGTCTCTCCAGTGGGCAACCCTTTTCCCCTGGTTGTGCAAAAAAGCTGAAACATGTTTTTTTTTAATATATAAATCGCAGCATCGTGCCGTGCACTTGGTGTGCGAGCCCAAAAGCTGAGTAATTACCGGTTTTGAACTGAAGTTGAATTTAAAACACTTCAAAATGGCATTGGGTTAAACAAGCAGAGAAAATGTTTGGTTGTGTTGCGTCGTCTCTTAAAATGTTGAAGTTAATATGAAATTACGATTTTGCCATATATTGTGTTGCTTTACTGCTACGGCCTGTTGCCCAGCAACGGGACGACCAACAGTACATTAACTATATATGGCTTGGCCATCCTCGCATTGCACTTGTGCGCATTAAGCACATGGCGAGCTACGGCGACTATAAATACGAGTGCCCATGTCCAAGTAGACCTCAAACCAAGCCCCTTACCTTTCCCCTTAACCTATCCTGCTCTTCTCTGCATCTGTGTTGTGCCTGGGAGCGCTTCTGGACTGCTTCTGTATGCACTTTTTGAGTTATTTTTTTATTATGTGGCATATCTGAAAGGGAAATAAAGGTAGTTTAATATGTGCTTATGAAAGTTTTTGCATCAAGCGCATTTGTGCATACATCAGGACCACAATGGTTTTATACTCCAGCTTCCTCTTCCCTCTCCTCTTGTTTTTATTATTATTATTATTATTATTATTATTATTATTATTATTATTATTATTATGTGGTGGTACTCCCTAACCACCTTGCTCCATGGAAGGCACCTTGCCGGCACTTTCAACCAGTCCCTGGTCTCTGTTCCCCAGGGCTGGCCCCTCCTCTCTCTAGTCTTCTCACTTTACGGCACTGTGGGAGAAACTAATTCCCAGTCTCCCTGTGAGAGACTGGCAGGGATGGATAATGTGGAACGCCCTTTCAGTGGGAATAGGGGAAGGAGGAAAGAAACGACACACAGGGTGTCCGCGCATCCTTAAAAAGTCTTAAATTCATGTTTCTAAATTTACGGCCTTAAAAAGTCTTACATTCGTTAAAAATGTCATATGCTGGTCTTAAATACTGTAATTCAAGGTCTTAAATTTGTCGGGGCAGGACTATTTATTTTTTTATTTTTCTCGCTGGACTTTTCAGGAAGGACATGTAGAGAGGCTTCTTTCTTGCTAGCTGCATATATAAACGGTTATGTTTTTTTGTATACTTGGTCGGAAACATGCCGTTAAACTGCACTTGTACTTACAGCTTTTGAACCAGAGAGCTGAGTATCACTTTATGTTCAATAAACAGACAAAAAGTCAACTTGAATGAGTCTCATTGAGTGACACACATGCTATGCATGGGTTGTAATACAGCGGGATCCCCCCCACCATCACGTGTTTTAGGTCTTAAATTTCATTCAAGGTGGTATTAAAAAGGTCTTAAAAAGTCTTAAATTTGACTTGCTGAAACCTGCAGATACCCTGGACACAGCAAGAGGGGTGGAGGCGGCAGAATGTGTGGCACAGAATGTGTGGCGCAATGTGTGACTGAGCTTCTCAATCAAGTATTTTAATTGAATGCAAACCTTTTACCTTGCATAGTTCTGGGTCCGTTTTTTATTTATTGACTGTTCACACGCTGGGAGCTATAACCAGCAAAATCACTTAAAAATGTAAACAGTTAATACGTCTTTGACGTCTGTATTACTGAAAATCCTGTATGGTCTACAATACATGATTTGTCATGGTTTTGGGAATAAAAGAAGGTAAATTGTCTATGTTTATTATTCCATGGCTTACCTTACAATTGTCTTAGTTTTGGTTCAAGCTTTTTCCAAATCACGTTTTTTTGTGATAAATGAACAGTTTCATAATGTGAGGCCGTTTCATGAGACAGTTTGTGACGCTTCTTCCAATATATAATGTGTGTGTGTGTGTGTGTGTGTTCACAGGTCTCGTTCTGTCGGTGGTCTGGGCAGGATGTGGGCTAGCAGCTGCTCTCAGAACCGGGTCCAGGACCCCCGTGGGAGACACCGCCACTCCACTGTCATCCAGCCGCTGCGCCAGAGTGCTGGGGAGGTGGTGGACCTCACCGTGGACGAGGATGGTAAATGCCCCCATGTTCCTATCTATCCAGAATGGTGTTTTCGCACAGACAAAATGGCCGCTGCCGCTGGGTGCTCAGTGGAGTTTTCCCACACGCCCCCCAATATTCTGTTTTTGTCAACAAAACCAAGTGAATGATTAGGTCGGTGTCTGGTATCTGTAAATGTTTGGTGTCTGTCAGGCTATTGGGTCCCGCTCTTGAGTTTATTTCCAAGATGAACCCGTTTGAATCAAGACTTGCTGAGATTGTGAGGGATTATGCGCATTTGTATGACCGTTCAAGCAGTGGACTACAAGGACACGGAAATTATAGGAAACTCCTGCCGTCATTAAACAAACAGCCCACACATTGCAGTGACTATATTGTTGAAATGGCCATGTTGGACAGCAGTTTGGCAGCCCATGCGAACACGGCGATATCGATTTTGTTGCAAGTATATGGGGGCCTTAAGAGTAGAGCTGTTGATCTGCTGTTCCCTCATCAAGGTCATGAAAACCCTTTACAATCCTGTACTTTTTCTTTGCAGTGCTGGTTAGGGTGTGTGTTGTGTGTGCGTGTGTGTGCGTGTGTGTGTGCGTGTGTGTGCTGGAGGGGCTGGGGCATTCTCTGGTGGTTGGCAGTGCTCTGTGTAATTGGTGCTCTGGGATTGCCTGCGGGTACAGGTGTTATGGTGTGAAAATTGCACCTGACATCAAACCAAAGACTGAAAAATCATTCATGATGGACAAGACCATCAACAATTCTACATGTTCCTAAAAGATTTGCTTCTGGACGTCTGACCATTTGTCTTACTCCCTTGCTCCAAGGTTACCATGTATTCATCTGATGAAGAAGTATTTATTTTACGACACTTCTTGACAGCAAAGTATTTGATTTAATGGCGCATGATCATGGAAAGACAGGCAGCAATTTACCAAGCGTCTTCTATGAGACAACGAAATATTCATGGATTTTATAGACGCATTGTAGGAACAAACATCAATGGATACAAAGAAACACAAACCAAAAAGGGGTTCTCACGGTCTAACCTATTTAGGTGAGATATATAAGGAAGCCAAAAGGTAAAACCAAATGGGGTTCTCACGGTCTAGACTGGGAGCTTAGTTAATAGACAATACACATCTTGGCCACAGTGGTCCAAGACAACATAACACCTTTCAATAGGAGAAAGAAACTACCTCTAGGTGAAAGAAGAATTTATACCAAGCGTGATGGGATATTTTTTTCCACAACATCATCCCTCTGTTTTCATTTCCCTCTCTTCAGATCTTTCAGTGGTGCCCACTACCTCTGGCAGCCTGTACCCTCAGACGCTGCGCTCCTCCTCGTCCTCCTCTTCCTCCCACCTGGCGTCTACCTCAGAGCTGAACGAGGCCCCAGGCCCATCCACTAGCTGCTCAGGCCCCGCCCCAGACGGCGCTCGCGCTCAGGGGACCCACGGGGGGAACCGCACAGCCACAGAGGGTAAGGCATGGGCACAACACAAAGAACACCATACCTGTCCCTGTGGGATGCAGGGGCGAATCTACCGGGGTGGCATGGGGTGGCAAGTGCCACCCTAAAAAAAGGCCTTACCACCCCAGCTGCCACCCCAGTTGGCAGCGCCGGGGTGGGTTACGATCGCACGCACCACCCTTCCCCCCGTCGGTCGTAGGTCCGGGGTGGGTTACGATCGCGCACACCACGGCCCCCCCCCCCGCTGTATATACTTCTGCCACAGGGTGCGACCCCTCAAAATCTCCTGGCATCCTCTTGCCACCCCATGAATATTTTTCTAGATCCGCCCCTGGTGGGATGGCCCGGGTCGGGGTGCCGGAAAATGTCCCTTATTTTAAAATCCCAATGTTGACAGCTATGCACAACATACACATGCACACACACATTGGGCTGGGCACCAAACCACAATGCTTTTTAGGTACCGACCGAAACGCGTCAGTACTACCAAGAGCTGAAACTGGACTGAGAGTTTGATACCAACGCTCGGTTCTTGACGGGCATAAACTACGTATGTAAACAGGTCACGCTACTATACTATGGAAGAAAAAGGAGCAATTGGTAGGAAACCAGCAAACAGCTACATTTTTCTTTTTAGTTATTAAAAGAGACAACCAAACTAAACTGAAGTAAGCTGAATAGATTGAGCAAAGTTTACAAATATAACCACTGTTTGACGTATTCCGGCTGAAGGAATAAAATGGACCCCTCGCTATAATTTTTCTTGCCTCTATTGTTTAAATTTATTTTAATGGGTTTACACTCAAGGTACCGAAAAAAGTATTGGAACCAAAACACACGTAGTGGTATTGGCAGTGGTATTGAAACATGCACACGCACACACACACACACACACACACACACACACACACACACACACACACATACACATAATGTAGGTACGTGGATTGCCACCCATGATCTCCTCCTTTATTTGCCATGGCTCCATAGGTGAGGGTCGGCGAGGTCTGTCCAGTACGGTGGGAGAGGGAGGCGGAGGGGCAGCAATGCCCCGACTGCCCTCCTGCTGCCAGCAGCACTCCCCCTGCGGGGGGCCAGCCTCAGCCCACCTGTCCCTGAGCCACTCCCACCACTCCAGCTGCTCGCAGGCCTCGTCTTCCCAACAGGCCGGCGGCTCGCAGCACGGCCACGGCCCCGCTCACCACTTCCTGCACCACCTGCACCACCCCACGCCCCAGCCCGCCGGGAGCCTGGGCTTCCAGGAGCCCAGCTGCCCTGTGGAGCGGCCCACACCACTGCCTGCCCCCTGTGCCGGTGCCAACCACAACAGTGGGGCCGGTGGCACCGGGCACTACCACGACCAGGTACCGTTACTGTCTCATCACGCGCTAATAGGGTCACTTGAAGGTGCTGTCGGTAAGACCTGCTCCCTCCCTCCCTACGTTGCTCTGCCGTTGAGACGCGTTGCATTCACGCACCAACAAAAAATGGATTCCAATCAGGGAAGTGATACCCTGATTGGTCAGAAATTAGCCGTTCTCATACAGAGGCAGGCGCAGTCAACCAGAACAGATATTCTCAGAGGGTATTTCCCTTACTAAAATCTGACGGATGGCTAGGGCATTTCTAACAAATTACACTCAAATTAAAGCTCTTAAATCTTACCTACAGCACCTTTAAAATGTAGGTTGAAATGATTGATGATGAAATATGTGCTCCTCGCACAGGTAGGGATTTTTCTTTGCAGTGGACATTTTTCTGGTTAGGGTTAGGGTTAACTGGTATATATTGCAAAGAGTGGCCAGTTTGGTGTCCTGACGCACTGAAGTAAAGGTGCCACAGAATACCTGACATGGACTAATGGTGAATAGAAAAAGGTCCTCTTACAAATGATTCTTGTCAAGTATAACAAGTGTAGTTAGTCTCTTAACTCATTTACTGCTCTTTCATTTACTCTTTATCTCAGTTGGTCCCTCAATTATTAATGTCAGTTTGTTGCAAAATAAAAAATTGGGTCACCAAATAGTGGTTTCCATTTGAAACACACTGGTTAAAATACCCAATACCCTAATCTATGTCTCAGGGTAAGCTGACTGCCTTAAGGTGGTGAATAGTGTATTGAAGAAAAGTGTCATAAAATAATCTAAAACAACTTAGATAATTATTAGCCTTGTGAGACCATCGTGATCTTGCGAGTTCATATTCTGTTCCTCTCTGCAGATCAGTCTGGTCTGGAGCCCGTTGAAAGCCTTTTCCAAACATGTTAAAATGATAGGTCCAATCACAATAGAGGAGTTTCAGTTAATGACGGACAAGGAGCGCCGCAGTCTGCTGAATTTCAAAACAATGGCGGCGCCCGAGGAAAGTGTAGAAATCGAGCAATCAAAACCGCTTTATCAAAGGTAGACTAAACAACAATGTTAAAATATAAACAGAAATGTGCACGGAAGGCTTTTATCAGAGAGGAATATGCTTTTTGCTTTACTACTTCCAACCGATAACCGGAAATCATTAATTATTCAAACAATCCCATTTCATCATATCAACAAAACACAGTTTATGTGGATTCAGGCGCTGTGTAAACGGCATCTATACGTGCTGTCATTGGCCTTTGATAAGGCCCATTTTTGTGCATTCTCCATTATTATTCCTTTAAATTATAATACCACCACAAAAGAATACAATAAAAACAACATTGTAAAAATCTGCATTTAGATGCACTTTATTAATCCCTGATGTGAAAATTGGGTTTAACACATACTGTACATGTGACTGTTTCTGACTATGTCTCTCTCTTTCTTCCTGTCTCTGTCTCTCTATAGCAGAATCTACCAGTGGACTTGAGCAACAGCGGCGTGCGCGGCAGTGGAAGTGGCCCCAACGGTTTCCATGGCAGCAACTCGGCCTTTGACCCGTGCTGCCCAGGCTCCACCTCGCGGCCGACTACCTTTGCCTCTCAAGCGGCCCCGGGACCCAGCAGCAGCAGCCAGCCCGGTGTGGTGGACTCCTTCAGCTCCTCCATGCTGGGCCCCGCCCAGCCCCAGCTCTCCTCATGCAGACATTACATGCATCCCTCATGTGAGTACCACACACACACACATGTAACGTTTGGTGGAAATCGTATGAAATTAACAAACTACTTACTTAATATTGTATATGTGTATTTAATTGTAACTTAACTGTATATTTTAATGACACTGTACGTCCAAGTCCAACTAGGGACAAGAGTTGAAAATGAGCAATAGCTATAAACTCTCTGTGCAGCACATCAGTTTCATGCTCTGTATTGTAACAATGTTAAATTACATCGTCCCCATCAAATAAAATAAAATTCAATTAAAAACTTTCACAAATTCAACCTACAACCTAACCTTGGCTCCAATAGGCAATATCCCGATCAATAGCCTATGTTCCTAGTACATCACATGTGCAACCGGGTTTGAAAGAGTTAAGGCCCTTGTGTAGAAGATACATGCATTCCACATGTGAGCACTACACACATACACATACACCCTCACCTTCTCCTAGCGGCGCCTCTAAACCAACAGCACTCGCCACCTCTGGGCTCTCCTTCCATGTGCTTCTAATAAGCCATAGCATGAAGATACAGCTGCACACCTGACACCAAACTTCCAGTGGTAATTAAGAGCGCCTGATGTTTTTTCACTCAGTATAGGTGTGTGTGTCTGTGTGTGTGTCTGTGTGTGTGTGTGTGTGGTGGCGGGTGGTTGGAACAGCTGCCTCTGCTCCTTCACCACTCCTACATTAAGCTCCACTGGTGAGGGAGTGCATCACAACGTCCTCCTGCTAGCTGCTTCACCTAGTTTCTATTAGCAAAAATATATGTATTAATCATTTAGAAGTATTTAGCCAAATACTTCCTAAATAAACATGAATTCCCTGCCGAGGTACCAAAGCAAAGGGTTAAAGTGTGTATTTTCTTCCCCCCCCCCCCCCAAACCCAGATGGCTCACTAGGCTCACTAGCGCGCTCGATCCACCACCACCACCACCAGTCTTCCTCTTCCTGTCCCCATGGAAACCCTCCTCCCCCGCCCCCTCCACCGCCTCCCCCGGCGCCGCCCCAGGCCCCGGCACCGCCGCAGGGCGACTACGTTATCCCCCACCCGGTGCACCCCTTCCACGCGCCACTGCCGTCGCACCCCTCTGGCCATGCCGTGCCCCAGGCCCCTGCGCCGCCGCTGCCCCCGCCCCACCACCTGTCCGCCCAGCACCTGCCCTCCGAGCACCACATGCCGACGCTGGGTGCGTCGGTGCAGCGGCTGCACCAGCAGGACATGCTGCAGAGGATGGAGGTGCAGCGGCGCCGGATGATGCAGCACCCCACGTGAGTCACACCACCCACCCAACCAATCACGGGAGAGGGGAGACTTGAGTGTTGCTGCCGGTTACCGTGGGAGACCAATGCTGTGCTTCCTTTATGAACCAGGCCGCCACAGCTGCTTTTTGGTTCCTCATAGGGCTGGGCGATATGGACAAATGTATTATCACCATCATTATGGGGATTTTGCACGATATCGATGAATGTCACAATATGCTTAGGAATTAAAAATACCATTCTAAACGGTCTAACTGAGGGTCAATACATTGAAGTATATGGGAATTTAAAGAATGGTATTGGATGAAAACTAGTTTTTCTTTCTCACTGACTTTTCAAACCTTGTATTTGATCATTTTAAGGACATATCTTCTCAACGTAATTAATTTATACTATAAAACTGGGTATCACAATAAGTCGATATCTTCATTTCATGAGGATACAATACCATTCAAAGACGATGAACGATAATATTGAATTGTTGCCCAGCCCTAGTTTCTCGTATGCATTAAAACAAAAACATTGATTGGATTTTTGTTTACGGGCCATATCAGAGCCCCAATCCGTTTTGTCTGTTAATGTGGGAGGTTGTGCTTCTGATAAAACAATCAAGGGTGGTTTTTCAAGATGATTGCAATAACACAATGATATCTGTGTATGCGTATGTATATAAGTAGTCATATTGATAATTTTCCATCTGTGTTCCAGACGAGCACACGAGCGCCCGCCTCCGCACCCTCACAGAATGCACCCCAACTACGGCCACGGACACCACATTCACGTGCCCCAGACCATGTCCTCCCACCCCCGGCCCCCGGAGCAGAGGACCGCCTGGTCTGTTCCCACAAACCACCACCAACAACAATTAAAAAAGACCAGCATTGATACACTGCTGATGTTTATGTTATGTAACTCGTCGCTCTGAAACAAACGAAGACGCAACAAAGTAAGGGATCATGTACAGCGAGCCGGTCATTATTGCAAAATAAACCCCGGGGGGGGTTCGAAATAATCGATCGGCTCGTTGTACATTATCCTGCTTATTACACAGCTACATACTGAAGAAATCAAGTTTGACACAAAATTTAAAAAAAAGATTTAACCATTTCAAAATTATATGAATATATAAATTATATTAGTTTGTTAGATTCTACGGTTGGAAATAGCGTCCATAGCAACGGTCTACTATACAAAGATAACCGACTGTAGAATGCCGTAATTGACCAATCAGAATCGAATATTCAACAAAGCTGTGTAATAACGCTTGTTGTACATCTTGTCTTTGGCTTTTAAACAGGGAGCTGGGCATTGAGGCTGGCGTGGCCGTGGCCCCGTACTCTTCAGGACACCTGCACCCCCACCTGCCCCACTACCACCCTCCGCCCAGGCTGCACCACTTCCCCATCCCCTTCATGGTGAGAGGAGGACCGTGGATGAACATCCATGAGACATTAGTGCTTCTTTTGGGCTCTAGATCAGTGGTTCTCAAACAGGGGTACTTTTCTAAAGGGTCGCAAGGGGTACTTGGAGAATTGTTGTTTTAATATTGGTCATGAACAATTGTAAAATAATTCCACCTTTTAAAAAAATAGTTGAATTTGAATACCATCTCGTTGCGACCCCCCAGTCTAGGGGACAGGGGGGGTAACATAAAGCTGACTCAAAATAGGGTTTCAAAGTTAAACGAAGGATTTATTGAAATAAACAACAAATAATATGCAGTCAGGGAAGCTAAGAGACGTCATGTTGAGCCTGGGCCAACATAAAAAACAACAGGACTTTTTAAACAAAATAATCTTTCTAATGGGTCAACAGAAAAACAATAGGTAAGTAGCTCCCTCGCTCAACAAAAACAAGAGAAAATGAGGCACCAAATGAGAGGCCGCTCACCCCTATCAGTATCTTACAGGACCAAAACTTAAATTAAACTTAACAAAAGCACAAGGCCAAATCTTGCCATAATTAGAAAAGGCTAAATAAAACAAAAAAAAGTGACCAATGACCACAGTGGCATCAAACCACAGACAGCTTACAAACAAAGGTTAAGCTAACAGGCAGGCAAGTATGAAGGCATGAGAGAGTGCACAGGTGAAACCAACAAGGCTTTGGAGCCGGCAGCTTAGCCCTCATTGGTTAGCATCCACCAATGAATGCAGCAGGAACTCCAGAACAGCCATATTTGTAGTTCCAAAAAAAAGGACAGGGAGAGGAAAAAAACGAAACGGCGGAGAACAAAACCCCACACATACATAGGAACGTAACACACCTGAATACAATTCAGTAGGTTAAATAGGAAAAGGCCTACTGACAGACAGTAGGTTCGGTCAATGTTTCCGATGAATGACAACAATCCTAAGTGAAGCACAAGTCCACGTGGACCACCCATTCAATCTTCATGTTTGCCTCAAATAACATGCACATACATTATTTATTGAGATACATTTACATTTTTTCCCTCCTCAAAATGTTTAGTGCTCTTGAAAGGGGTACTTGGATGAAATTACTTAGAGGGGGTACATTAGCAAAATGTGTTTTAGAACCACTGCTCTAGAGATGAATGACTATGTGCCCTTATTTTTAACATGATGTTATTTCAAGCAAGGCTTGGTTGAAGAGCATGCATAATGCATTGGCACCTAATAGTGGCACATCAAGTATGTCAGGCCCATACTCAACAAATCTAAGTCTAAATTTAAGTCCCAAGATAGTGAGAAGGCATCACATTTGCTTTTTTTCTACAACATGAACATAAGATGGGGTGTATTCTGGTATTTGTAACTTCTAAGCATGGATTTGGAGATTCAGACCGAATTGTGCATTTGCCATCCTTTGCTCTGATCATAAAACCACTACTGACAGGACATGCTATTACCCACATATTGGATACTTTCTATGCATTGAAAAGTCCACCCATGATTCTGTAAACAATGAACAATATCTCATTAACTGGTACAGTATGTATATATGAACATACAGTACGTATATACAGTATGTGACCAAAGCTCATTTAACATATTTGGACCGTCAATTCACTTCAGATATACAAATATAACGACCATGTTAGTTTTGATGTGATATGGTTGTTATAGGCCTGACAAAGTTGAGCAAAGTGTATTTTTTACAGCCCTTTATCAGAGTTGCATTCAAAGGGCCGTTCAGACATTGCACATTACCCAACATCCAGGGAATGGGACCAGGAAGAAACCCTCGAGGCCTGAAAGTGATGTAGGAATGCTGTTAAAGAAGGATGCGCTAAGATGTCTCAAGTCGGCAGCTGCATTGTCTCCCCCCCTAATGCATGTCTAAGGTACTTGTCTGTTCTTCCCTGCAGCACACTGGCATATCTGAAGTGACCTACCCGCACATTCGCTACATCTCATCTAGAATGACTGGCTTTGGAAGAACATATGAGGTATGGCTCGGTCCGTGTGTGTGTGTGTGTGTGTGTGTGTGTGTGTGTGTGTGTGTGTGTGTGTGTGTGTGTGTGTGTGTGTGTGTGTGTGTGTGTGTGTGTGTGTGTGTCTATATATATATATATATATATATATATATATATAGTGATTTTAATCAATTCCATAGAATCCCTATTGTACCAAAAAGCAGTCGATCAAAAGTGGGCTGCGTGCATTCACCTTGTGCAGACCACTATGGACCTCCCATATTGTGTGTACATAATGGTTTGTGTAATCCTGTGTCTACAGGGGTGGGGGCGGTGGGCTGGTTGATTTGAATGAGCGGATAATGAGTTGAGTGAGTTGGGAGTTAGCATAGCACAGCAGAGCTTTCAACCAAAGCGCTAGTGAGGCTGAGAACAATCAAAGCATACAAAATTGATATCATATCAAAATTGGAGTAGCTTCAAAAAATGTTATAGGTGCTGTGCTACACAAAGGGATACAAATACTGGAATGATTGTATTATATTTATTATTTTGTTAGTGGTAGTGTTAGAGTAGATATCACAGTGCGTTTAATTCCACAACCATGTCTTAATAGTAAATGTTGTAAATGCATTTCTGTTAGGAACTGCTGCATTTAGAGGAGCGTCTGGGCACTGTGAACAGAGGGGCCTCCCAGGGAACCATCGAGAGGTGCACTTATCCACACAAGTACAAAAAGGTGAGTCCACATGTGTGCGTGTGTGTGTGTGTATGTGCGCTTGCGTGCGATTGTATAGCGAACTGTTACTAGGAAATGTATATGACTAGTTTTTCTGCCCATTTGGTATACACGCATGTATGTAAGAAGACGTTGGGTCAGCGGTGGTCTTTTTGTTCTTGATTCAAATTATTTTATGAAAAGAATCCAAGAAGACATTGTCAGGGAAAGAGTTTGATTTAGTTGTCCAAGTGTTTTCTAAAGTAAGAAATCTAACACCCTGCCACCCAATACAGAAGGTGTTGGAGAGAGTCATTGACGAACAGTTAACCCCTGAGGCATGGTCATCTATTGGGAAAAATATTCCCGCAACCCCAGAATCGGTGAGAAAAATCAGAACAAATCAATTTGGAAACATGTCTCCTACTCACATTTACAGTAGATGTTAGTCTTGGGGTGGGGCTGGGGAGGGCAGGGAATTCGGCTCTGGAAAGTAACATTCATGTGTATCTTGTAGAGAAGAAATGTAGAAAGTCGGTCTGTTGCTAGGACACAATGACCCATCCCCCCTGTTCATATTGGCAATATATTGTCTTTGTTTTGTGATAGTAAAAAAAAAGCCTTCTTCCATACATACTACTTTCCCTTTTAATACAGATTTTTAACGTTGTGTACATAGAAGCAGTCCTTCAGTACTCAGTCGATTCTTATTGCACTTGAAAATAAACTACCCCCCCCCCCCCCCCCCACATACACACACACATAATGGATGTGCTGAGGAAAGGTTCAGGCTGAACCTACAGGTGATAATGTCCCCCTCTCGGTTCCCTGGTCCACAGAGGAAGCTGCTCGGTAAGCAGGAGGAGGAGGAGGGGGCGGACGAGGAGGACACGGAGGAGAAGTGCACCATCTGTCTGTCCATCCTGGAGGAAGGGGAGGATGTGAGGTGAGCAGCGTCTGCTCCAATTACAGCTGCCACTGTACAGACACACACACAGACACACACACACACACAGACTCTAGAGGTGTTTCTAAGCTCAAAAGTAATGCAATCAACAGGAAGGGCAAACCTCAATGACATCTCTTGGAGGAGAACATTTGGCAACATTTGTGGTTCCCTTAAAAAAATAAAAATAAGACCTGGCATGGCATTCTGCCCTTTGTTGGTGAAAAACTAAATAATTAAATAATATTATATATATATATATATATATATATATATATATATATATATATATATATATGTGTGTGTGTATATGTGTATATATATATATATATTAGGGTGCATCAAAAAACACAATTCTTGAATTTTGATATGGCTGGGTGCTAAAAGTGTTCCAATATATGTAGAAACAACACATGCAAAATATTTTTCCAGTACATGATGATTTAGGGGTGCCACCACACATCTGTTTTTTCTGGATAAAGTGGTTAACAGTGCTCAGTGGCCGCCATGGAGATCTGAGGTAAACAATACTACAGCTCAAGAAAACTGAGGTGATCTTTCTGTGTTGGGTATGTATTATTACATATTACTATCATATCTGTTTTTGTGTCTTTGTATACTAATTTATCATAAGTCATTTAAGTCATATTTATAGGTATTTGGTGTTCATTACATCTACCTAACGTTAGCTAGCAACAGTATGCAAACCACAGTTAGCTATCTATGTTAGCTAAGCTATTAAGTTTAAAGGGATATTCGGTGTAAATTTAATCCATGGTCGAACACACCTTCGACACCGACTAAGACTCAATAAGACTCATAAGCTGCAGTGTATTGTTTTTGTGCGTTTTTTTCTGAGGTTGCTAAAACTAGCTAAGCTAGCGGTCAGCTAACTTGACCTCTCGAGGGGGAGTCTTACTCGATGTCAAGGTGTGTTAGACCATGGATTAAATTTACACCAGAATATCCCTTTAACATCAACAGTATTCTAGAGTGGACACTATCATATTCAGAGTATAGATGTCTCGTGTTTATTGAGAGTAGCATTGTAGTTGTTACAGTAAATTAACATTTTAAATACGAGTATATTTGCAAGCACAGCTAGCTACTCTGGTAGTGATGTAATGGTAAGTTATGATGACGTTAAACTATGTACAGCTAAAATTTGAGGCTTATGCAAGAATGGTTTATCATAATTGAGTGATATTAAGTATGGTAATATGATTTTAAACACTATCCTTGAGCTTGTATCCTTTTCATTCTCAGGCACTGCACAACACAACCCACCCCAGGATCCAGCTCTCCTAAGATGCTGCCCTCACCAACTGGTCCCTGCCAGACTAGCAGTCGCAGCCTGGTCTTTGGTCTGGGCCCATGACCGCAAACAACAGCCAAACCTTCGCCGCTGCAAACGCAAGCTAATCCCTGAATAGGACGGTTACTCTTGGGTGGCGGGTGGAGAGACATATCTGGGGGAGTCGCACTGGCTAGGTTCAGAGTTCAGGGGTCCGTTTCACAAAGCAGGTTTAACAACCTCTGAGTTTAATCCTAAACGCTGAGTTGATCTACTCTGAGATAGAAAACTCTGGGCTTTCGGTTCCACAACACCGGTTTTGAGTTAATTTTATCAACTCAGAGTAGTTTCAGGGTTAAGCGCGTGCACCACAACTATAAAAAGCCAGCATCAATGGAGCCCCGATTCGACGAGTCACCATGGCAACGGGGAAGAGGAGGTCTACGTTTTTCACCAACCTCCAATTGGAAATCCTAATGCGCTCATATGGCGAATTTCAACACGTTTTTAGAAAGAAGTGCAACACTGCTGCGTAAGTTTAAATTGAGTCATTTGCGATCACAATAATATTACAGAGGAAAACTGCTTGAATGGTAACTATTTATTTATTTCATTTAGGTGCAATCCCGCGGGGGAGAAGCCCACTTGGCAGCAGCTTAAGATGACATTGTTCAAACAGATAAGACCTCGGCATGATCATTTTGATCATGTTTTACACTGTAAAGTAAATATTAAGTGGCTATTTGACTGTATACAGTTGCCTTGCTCAAGTGCTCTGCATCTCCGACATTGTACAAAAAAACATTTGCAAAGAAACGCAATGCAACACACAATATCTGCTGGGATGTGAGAGCATGACAACGGTTGGTAATGTTGCAAATGTAAGGACGGATTAGGTTGTGTATGTAAATGATGGACTGTGACGTGAAACAGTACCGCTGAAAAAGATAATTGTCTGGAAATGATAATTGTCTGGAAAGGCTACATCTATGGTCTGATAACCCTCTCCCGACGAATATTTAATTCTCTGCGCAGTAATGCTGCACCGTCATCCACGGGATCGTTGTCAAAAGCAGTGCTGGAAGTGGGCCGGTAGCCTACTACTTCTACATTTTACCCTTTAGCGTACCGGCACTTTTTCTTGCGTACCGGCACTTGTCACAGGCTGCCGGTACTCTACTTTGCCCTAACCAAGGACGGATCTACCGGAGTGGCGCCCCCCCGTCGGTCGTAGGTCCGGGGTGGGTTAATATCGCGCCCCCCCCCCCGTCGGTCGTAGGTCCGGGGTGGGTTACGATCGCGCCCCCCCCCCCCCCCCCCCCCCACAGGCTGCCGGTACTCTACTTTGCCCTAACCAAGGACGGATCTACCGGAGTGGCGCCCCCCCGTCGGTCGTAGGTCCGGGGTGGGTTAATATCGCGCCCCCCCCCCCCCCCCCCCCCCCCCCCCCCCCCCCCGTCGGTCGTAGGTCCGGGGTGGGTTAATATCGCGTCCCCCCCCCCCCCGTCGCTTATATGTGAATAAGGGAGTACCGGCACTTATTTTTTTCCACTTCGAGCGCTGGTCAAAAGGACATGTTCGTGAAAAAAGTCGCCTCCTACTGCATAATGGACTTCTGAAATAGCACTGACTCTGATTTTGTTAAATGATTTTTGACAGACGGCTACGCCAAAACTCGCCTGCTGACTGAATGAATGAGGAAATCAAATGGCGTGTGGCTGAAAGAGGGCGGAGACAGATTGATCCATTGAGTAAAACCTGGTCCCGACCAGGTTAGGTTCATAGAGTCTGTTACTACGGTAACTGACCGAGAGCGTAAGTTATCTCTCTCTGTGAAACAGGCTAGAGTTGCCCCTCTTTCTCTGGTTTGAGTTATCTCCCTTTGTGAAACGGAAAACTCAGCGTTTCCCTCATTTCAGGGTTAATAAACGCAGGGTTTTCACTAAACCTGCTTTGTGAAACGGACCCCAGGTTCCATTTCCTCTCTCTTTCTCCCTGGTGATGTTGCTCAGTGGAGCAGACTCTGGCACTGAGCAATTAAGTTCGAAGTTTGAAGTTTAGTTAGTTACCATTAGGCCCTGTTAGTTGCCAGTGAGTTAGCCACTAGAGAGGGTTTGTTCTTTTAAGTGTGTCAGTATCGCCCCTTGTGTTTAACAATAAAGTCAATTAAACTTTATATGTGTGTCCGACATCCATCACTGCTGCACAAAATTTAGACTTTTAGACTAAAAATTGTACATTTTTCGAAATCTCGCTAAACTTCATGTGTTAGGTGGCACCCCTAAATCTCAATGGAATTCCTCAAAACTTTGCAAAACTCATTTTTATGTTAACTGGAACAAAATGCAATGCCAGCCAAATTGATATTTTGAAATAAAAATTTCCCATTCAAATTTGATGCACCCTAATATATATATATATATATATATATATATAT
The DNA here is from genome assembly GCA_030340625.1 of Merluccius polli. NCBI lineage: Eukaryota > Metazoa > Chordata > Actinopteri > Gadiformes > Merlucciidae > Merluccius > Merluccius polli. Next base: position 200,711 of record JAOPHQ010003718.1, on the reverse strand, counting down.
GTGTATATGTGTATATATATATGTGTATATGTGTATATATATATATGTGTATATATATATATGTGTATATGTGTATATATATATATGTGTATATGTGTATATATATATATGTGTATATGTGTATATATATATATGTGTATATATATATATATGTGTATGTGTATATATATATATGTGTATATGTGTATATATATATATATGTGTGTATATATATATATGTATATATGTGTATATATGTGTATATGTATATATGTGTATATATATATATGTGTATATGTGTATATATATATGTGTGTATATATATATATATATATATATATATATATATATATATATGTATATGTATATGTATATATATATATATATATATATATATATATATATATATATATATATGTGTGTGTATATATATATATGTGTGTGTATATATATATATGTGTGTGTATATATATGTGTGTGTATATATATGTGTGTGTATATATATATGTGTATATATATATATATGTATATATTAGGGCTGGACCCGAATATTCGACTATTCGGATATTCGTTCGTTGGGTAGGTATTCGGTTTTCAATTTTGGGATTCGGATATTCGTTTTTTTTTTTTTTTTTTTTTTTTTTTCTAAATGTAGGCTATCACTAAAGGCGAACCGCAAAATACATTTTGTCAGCACATTCTTGTACTATATTTATACTTGACTGTTAAGAT
>JAOPHQ010003718.1:0-195000 GCA_030340625.1 Merluccius polli | reverse complement strand
ACCATTACACCACCACCACCAGCCTGAACCGTTGATACAAGGCAGGATGGATCCATGCTTTCATGTTGTTGACGCCAAATTCTGACCCTACCATCCGAATGTCGCAGCAGAAATCGAGACTCATCAGACCAGGCAACGTTTTTCCAATCTTCGATTGTCCAATTTTGGTGAGCCTGTGCGAATTGTAGCCTCAGTTTCCTGTTCTTAGCTGACAGGAGTGGCACCCGGTGTGGTCTTCTGCTGCTGTAGCCCATCCGCCTCAAGGTTCGACGTGTTGTGCGTTCAGAGATGCTCTTCTGCATACCTCTGTTGTAACGAGTTGGTATTTAGTTATTTAGAGTTGGTATTTAGTTACAGTTGCCTTTCTATCAGCTCGAACCAGTCTGGCCATTCTCCTCTGACCTCTAGCATTAACAAGGCATTTGCGCCCACAGAACTGCCGCTCACTGGATATTTTCTCTTTTTCGGACCATTCTCTGTAAACCCTAGAGATGGTTGTGCGTGAAAATCCCAGTAGATCAGCAGTCTCTGAAATACTCAGACCAGCCCGTCTGGCACCAACAACCATGCCACGTTCAAAGTCACTTAAATCACCTTTCTTCCCCATTCTGATGCTCGGTTTGAACTGCAGCAGATCGTCCTGACCATGTCTACATGCCTAAATGCATTGAGTTGCTGCCATGTGATTGGCTGATTAGAAATTTGCGTTAACGAGCAGTTGGACAGGTGTACCTAATAAAGTGGCCGGTGAGTGTATATATATATGTATATATATGTGTATGTGTGTATATATATATATGTGTGTATATATATATATTAGGGATGTCTGATATTGGCTTTTTTACCGATAACCGATATTGTTCAACTCTTAATTTCCGATACCGATATCAACCGATACCGATACCGATATATGCGGCCACGTGAAACCTCCGCTTTACACTCATTGCAATAGGCTTTATGCCGAGCGGAAGTGTGGATTAATAAATAAAAACAAAACAGCGGTAAAAGCTAGCGTGTGAAGCCCCGGTGACGGTCTGGAAGTGCGGATTAAAAAAAATAAATTAATTTAAAAAACAGCGGTAAAAGCTAGCGTGTGTGTCCGGGAGAGGGCTCCTCTCCACGGACACATTACTCTGAAGCCCCGGTGACGGTCTGGAATTGTGGATTAATAAATACAATTTTTTTTAAAAACAGCAGTAAAAGCTAGCGTGTGTGTCCGGGAGAGGGCTACTCTCCTCGGACATATTACTCTGAAGCCCCGGTGACGGTCTGGAAGTGCGGATTAATAAATAAAATAATGTGAGCGCGGTACAGCGGACCTGAACCGGTTGTGATGAGACTGTTTCGCAGAATGCGTTAGTATGTTGCGCGTAACCCCTATTTTACTATTCAACGTAGAAACTTTGAAATAACTCCAAACCACCGACATAACCACAGCTACAACTAGCGTCCCGCTACACGGCCGCACAGCCCAGGCTTGTTATTGAGACGGCGCGGCGCGTTTGATGATGTCATCAAACCACGTCCTCACTTGAAACATAACAGATGTCTGAAATTATTTCAAAATCGATTTCGGTATCGGTTAAAAAACCGATACCGATATTTTCCGATATTGATTTTTTTATGCCAATATCGGTGGGCCGATAATATCGGACATCCCTAATATATATATAGATATATATATATATCTATATATATCTATATATATAGGCCCCCCGTCGGTCGTAGGTCCGGGGTGGGTTATGATCGCGCAGACTTACTTTTAGTCATTATTTAGGTAGCACACACATATTATGAATGCCTTCGACAGAATTCAAATGAGCCATTTTAATCTAGATTAATCTAGATTAATTCCAAGATTACAGTGAGATTAATCCATATTAAACAAATTAATCTATGCCCACCACTAATATATATACATTTATATACGTGTGTATATATATATGTATATACATGTATATACATGTGTATGTGTGTGTGTATATAGTGGGGTGCTACCAGACGATTTCTGTTGCACGATTGTTGAGCGGGGGGGGGGGGGGGGGGGGGTCCTACCAGACGATTTCTGTTGCACGATTGTTGAGCAGGGGGGGGGGTGCTGCCGGTGGATTTCTGATGCGCGATTATTGACGCGGGGCCGATAACGGAAATTTAAATGACCACTCAAAAGGGCACTTTGGTCCTTCAGAGGGAAAGGGGCAGGGGCTCGGGCACCCATAGCCCCCCCCTCTGCACGTGCCTGTATACACACATACATACATACATACATACATACATACATACATGTGTATATGTATACATGTATATATATATCACGTATGAAAAAACAATTAGCTAAGGTTGTCCTAAATGATACATCTTTGTCATACATCCAAATTACAAACCTAATGAAGTATAACTAGGGAGTGCATTCATGTCATGTCATTAAATACGTACAACTGTACGACGTTTTTACTTGCAGTCTGTGTTACACATTTGACGTACAGGTCTATGCAAATCCACAGGCTGCTGCTGATGTAGATGCTGCTGAAGAAGGGTCATTTCAGGGTCGTCATACCAAAAACAAAAATCTTCAGTAAATCCTCCTCATGAAACATGAATATGCAGCCTAAACTACACACAGGCACATGAACACAACAGTGACCCTAAACTGAACACAGGCACATGAACACAACAGTGACATGCTGCTTTATTGTGTCTTTCTCCTCCTTGTGTTTCCCCCCTGCAGACGTCTCCCGTGTATGCACCTCTTCCACCAGCTGTGTGTGGACCAGTGGCTGCTCACCAATAAGAAGTGCCCCATCTGCAGAGTGGACATTGAGGCGCAGTTGTCTTCTGAGAGTTGATGCTCTTTTTAACAGCCCCTTTTATTCTAAAAAAAATTGTTATTTTTATCGGTCGATTTCTTTGTTTTTATCATTTTTGACTTTCTCTTCAGTACTGCAGTCAACCAAAGATGGCATGAATGACCTGTGCAGCTCTAATAAGAAGAGAGAAAAGCAAAACATCTGACAAAAACATTGAGCCTAGAGAGCCAGCTGTCACATATTTACAAAAAGCTAGAATTCCTCATTAAGGATTTAAATTTTTATTGTATTTATAAAGCTTTTATGTAGCTTTTGATTGTTTCCTCAAGTGTCATTGTTTTTTTTTGTTGTCATGCATGTCTCCTTGCAATGCATTTCTTTGCACATAACGTGGGCACCACAGGCCTAACAACTTGCAGGTGAGGCTAGCTGCTCGAGTAAACAAGCATTTATGTAAACCTTAATGCCTTGCTTTACTGGATTAGAATGTCAGCCTCCATTTGTAGAACATTGCAGGATTCATTGTACCAATCAGTGTATTGATTAGTTTATGTTTTAGAAGATGTGGATTGTTAGTGGACAAGACATTTTTTTAAGTAAATCAATACATTCCTAGTTAGGAAAATATGTTTAAGAAAAATCGGCTGCTGTATAAGTGCACACCCAGTATTTTTACAGTTGGAATAATTGCCAATGTTCACAAGTTCACTCCCAGCATATGCACACGCTTGGCCACCGCGACACCCCTCCCATCTCCGTTTAGTGAAAACGCCAGGAACTAGCGATCCGATGTATTGTAGAGGAACGAGAAGAGGGTGAATGTCGCATCGCTCTCTTGACTGTTCTTTTTCAATGGAATGCTTGGTAGGGTGTGATATGGATCTAGTTTGAGGTTGTTTTTTGTTTTTGTTTTTTCTATGAGGTTCCCCCCCCCCCCCCCCCCCCCCCCCTGCATCGCAGCCAGTGCGGCACACACATTAGCTGGGTCATACAAGGGGGATTTCTCACTTACATGGATACAGGAGTTTCTGGTTGGCCTACTTGAGGTCATCGTCGTCATTGTGGAACAAAGACTGGGTTTGGCTGTAACCTTGCTTTTAATTAAGTCTCGTCGTTGAGAGGGGAAAATACACTGCACAACACGGCATCATTTGCTCTGTATTCTTTCAATTCAGAACATTGTAGTCTCTTTTGTCTCTCTGTAGTTATGCAGCAGTCTTCTTTTCACTGCTGGAGAAAAAAGATAGTACTAATATAATTCTTGACTAACTCACTTGCATATACTTGCACAAGAGAGAAAAAGATATGGGTGCAAAAGTGAATATGACGGTGTGCTGAGGCCATGTATTTCCACTCTTGATGAATATTAATAAAGAAGAGAACTAACATTTTGAATGAGTGTTGGAACGCAGTACATTAAGCAGGTATTCATGCATTCATGGCCTACTGGCACCAGGATCATGTTCTGTGGGATTTATATTAGTTTTAAAAAATAATATTAATAAACTTGGATAACTCTTTCTTGAGTGTTCCTTGGTGTCCTCTTTGATCATTGCGGTTTTACACTGTTACTGCATGTGATGAACATCATGTCTTTGTTGAACCGTCTTGAAAACATATGACCGCATGAGGAAAAACGTCCAGATATATCAAAGATCTTTTAGTTCCAAAATTATTCATTTAGACTCGAAGCCTAAATTAGTAAGTAAGTAAAACTTTAATTTAACTTTACTCTTTAACAGGTTACAAAGTGCTTTAAATCAACAAAGATACAGAAAAAATAAAACGGACACATACATTTAGGGAATTTAGCAGACACTTATGTCCAAATAACTACATTTGTCAGAAGAAAGTAAAACATCACTGTCAGTACAGAAAGGATTTCAATAGACCAAGTTTTTAGGTGCACCATCATTTTCTGGGTTCAGCTATCCTTTCTTTTTTTACAGCAAGGTGGGTAAGGTGCTATGTACTATTATTCGAAAAAATAATAGGAACAAGGATTGACCCCTGGGGCACCCCGAACAATAGCGGGGCAGACGAAGACACGTAGTTACCCATATAGACTGAAAAACCTCTATTTGACAGATATGACACAAACCACTCTGGGGCTTTCCCTAAGATACCAGCCCATGTATTTAGCCTATTAATGAGGATGCCATGATCAATGGTATCAAAGGTAGCGCTCAAGTCGAGTTAAACCAAGATGGAGTGTTCCCCCTATCAGCTTGCACAAGGATGTCATTTGTGCCCCTTACTGGAGCCACTGGACACTAGCAGTCTTAAATTCATCAGGGACATAACCAGATGTGAGGGACAGTTTTGAATACATGTTAAATAGTGAGTACAGCAGGGCTCATGACAGGTAGGACCTCTTTAAAGAATTTGGAGGGTAAAATATAAAGTTGGCAGGACAGACGCAGATGTGAAATTGTCTCTATGAACTTGCATGGTAATAGGGGCAAATTGGGTTAGTACATTTAAACTACTAGATGAATCAGACGAGGACGACGAGTGCACAATGTTGGATTTGATTTTGTTGACAAAAAATGTTAAATGCATTTCACAATCTTCAGTTGAAGTAGCAGAGACAGCAGCGGGAGCAGGTTGTACAAGCTGATTGATTGTGGTGAACTGAGCTGTTCTTGCATCCTTAATTTTCTCATTGAGCAAGGTCAGAAGTTCTTTCATGTGTAGAAAATGTATTTTCCCATCTGCACTCAGCCCTCCTACATTCTTGCTTAACGGATAGCATCATTTATCCACAGGGATGATTTGGTGGCTGCTACTGACCTGGTCGTAATAGGTGCTGTGGCATCTATCGCCAAGGAACACAATTGAAATCATTGCCCAGGTCAATAATGTTAGAGAGTTGAATTGTGCTATTATATAAATTAGCAACGATAGATGAGAATTTTAGAGCAGATTGGTTATTAAAAATGCGGGAACATACTGTTCGCTTCTGAGTTGGAGAAGTTGCCTGGATGCAGGAGTCAAATAGAGAACATTTATGATCACAGACAAGATCTAACAATGAGAGGGACTGTATAGTCATGCCTAGAGTAAATTCAAGGTCAAGGGTGTGGCCTTGGTTATGGAACCAGAGCCACGCTGCACCAGATTGAATGAATCAGTAATGTTTAGGATGTCCCTGGCATAATGGTTAGCTGGGTCATCGATGTGGATATGAAAATCACCTACAATAATAATTATATCATGATTGAGGACAGTGGAGGATAACACTGAAAAATCTTCTTAAAAAGCTATTATTTGGTTTGGGGGATCGGGATTGAAATACAGCAGACTGGGTTTTGACGGTTGACTTTGAACATGAGCATCTCAAAGCTCTGGAAGTTATCAACAGCGATGTGTTTGCAGTTAAAATGGTTGCTGTAGGCAACAGCAAGGCCCCCACCACGGCCAGTGCACCTCGGGGAGTCGGGAGAGCAGAGATCGACTATCTTTAGCCAGGTCTCGGTCAACATTAGGAAATACAAATTATGGGATGTTTGAAGGTTTTGTTTGACAGACACCTAGCGTTGAATAGAGCAGATGTAGCTGGAGCGATGGGTGGCACAGACTGTATACGATTGTAGGTAATATGGATCAAGTCACTATTGGCTGTAGTTGTGTTAACAAGGACACATTTCTAAGGCCTGTAGTTTGTGATGACGGTAATCAGTGAGACCGGGTTAATAGATGGACTACAGTCAGGGGTCCGAAACACAGACGAGTACCTAACGTTCCTGTTTGGTACAGTTATTTACACAGTATATGGCAGGAATGTTAAACCTGAGAGCAGTGGCTGACATGGGGGCGAGTCCCTTCCATGATATCAGTAACTGTGCTGAACAATCATTTATTAACATGAATAATCAAAGATACAAACATGTGTGAATGTCTATGGCTGATTTGGGAAATGATTTCTCTAATTGCCTTTCCGTCTTTTTTTTTTAAATCAGAGAAATAATGGACTAAATCAAGCGTAGACTTTCACACGCGTTTGTCTGTCAAAGTAAATTGCAAGACGAACATAAAATAAGTAAAGTATGGCAATGGCCCATAACACAATCAATACACAAACAATGAAATATGCAACATGAACATGCTTTATTAAAAGATTCAACTGGTGTTTTTCATATTGCACAAAGATGTGTGGACACATCCAGCATCAAACCTTCTTTGATATTGCTGAGCACTAGGACAGGATGATCAAGCCATGGTTATTATATCTTTTTTTTTTTTAAATGATAACAGTTAACTCTACGGCAGTGCAAAAGGAGGGTAGACATAGTTAAGCTAAAGCAAAGTAATGCTGTAGAAAAACATCAAAGGTATAACTCTTTCCTTTTGTCTGAAATGATTGTGAGATTGATGTACTAACCACCTATCACCTCGAGTCTGTGAGAAGCATGTCGTCCTTTAGTAACAGCATCAATTCAAACATCCCTGTGGGTACCAAACGCAGAGGAAACTAGCAGACCAAGATCTTGTAGAAAGAGAAAATACACTACAGAATTAACTAAAGATGGACCCCAAAATTAAACCTGTTCCTAGATATCAGCAGATATACATACAGCAATCTAACATGCCTGCACAATATTTCCATGTAAACAAGTTATTCTCTTCATTAATTAGGCTTTTTGCATTGTGTTTGGCAATTTGTCCTTCATAGATGTGATGCATAGGCTGTGATATGACCAAATGACTATGTTTGTGTCCCCAAGATAGTACCTATCCCAGTAAAGTGCTATTAAACCACAGACAATACACCCAGAATACAGTCAGTGTGTGTGGAATTTGCCATTTAACATGTATTCAATACAAAAACCTGGACAATATGAAATGGACACTCGAGTTTCTACATTTACTGGCTAAAAACTCCTCAGCAACACACCTACTTGTTTTTGATACCTGCCTACTTGTTATTTTGACTGCATCTGCTCAACAGATGCAATCTGTTCAGTTTGGGAGATATTGTGTACATATAATAAATGTATATTTTTAATAAAAACTATTTCTAGAATAAACAGTGAAATTAATAATCTTCCAGAACACTATTATCCATGAGCATTACTTCATGGCTTTAAAATACAGCAACTTAAAGTGGCAATCTCAAAGATTTCCGTTTCGTTCTCTTTGGCGACACCTATGGCAATAAGCGGTAATTGCAGGTGTGTTTTTGGACCTACCCTCTCTGGCAGAACTACCACTGTTGGGTGATGGAAAACACATTTAAAGGCTTGTGATTTTTTGTGAAAATCAGAGACGGAGGTAATATTTTTTACGGTCTCTGCTAGCTCTGGGAAACTATGGAAGTGAGGTCCAAAAACACACCTGCAATTACCACTTATCGCCATAGTTGTCGCCAAAGAGAACGAAACGGAAATCTTTGAGAATGCCCCTTTAACAATACAACTGAACTGACATACAGACACTTGATTCCCGTTGGTTACATGATTTCAGAAGAAAAAAAAACAATGAACACAACAATAGATACGAGCCTGCTGCTTCCACAGAGTATGCATACTTCAACACCGCTGAGCTTAGGAAAGTAATGTGACAGTCAAGAAAAATATAAAGCTATAAATACAATAAATAGTTTTGTTCAGTACTCTTTGGGACTCTTTGGGAAGCTAAAGTTGTCCCTGAAGTAAAACAGTCTTCTCATTTTAAAAGAAAAAAAGACCCCACCTAATTTCAAGCCTGATGACCTTCCGGTCACATGAAACCAAAAGGTACATTCAGTGACTACCACATAGTGGTAGTGGAGTTAGTGAGTCAACAAGGGGTCCGTCTCCCTCTTTCAGCTTGGCTCCATCGACTGCTTTGAGGGAGTCCATAGCGATGCATCCTCATTGCTTCCCATCTCTAATATAGAAATCCACCGGCAGCTCCTAGACCTTGTTGACGTAATTGTTGGGGAAGAGACCTTGCTTTCCCCGAAGTCGTCCCATCCACCAGCCGGAGGCATCTGACCAACAGAGGAGGAACCAATTAGACCCCCCACCTTTATAGTCAAGATCCCATAACAACAACAACAACAACAACTGGACGTGGTAGCTAAATAAGACCTGAAAATGCATGCGTTTTTGAATACATGTTAAATGTATCTCAGCTTATTTTTGCATTCATGCAAAACAGGGGGCCTTTTACTTTTGGTGCACTACTCTGGAGGCTGGTACATCAAGGCCTTACCCTCCTTGATAATATCTATGACGTCTTCAGCGTTGAAGCTGAGCTCATCGGTGTCCTGGGCGTCGTAGGCATACAGGGCCTTACACTGGGGCACCTGGGGCTTGGGTTTAGGGGCGGGCTTGGGCCGGCCCCCGCCCGGCGCCGGGCGGCTGTGTGACGGCCTGTGGGCTCTGAGAACACAAGCAAAAAGGGAACAGCAAACGCAAATAAAATTGGTATGGTTTTTTCTCATTTAAATATTTAGCTGTAAGAACAATGGCGTCCACCGTTTATGTATGAAAAATGTGTTTCCTTGATGATGCTACTCATATTGTGTATTAAGATATATTTTCTGTATTTCATTTTTGTAGTGTTTACTCTTTTTTTTTAAATCTCTTTTTTAATTTCTACTTTTGTCCTGTACTTTCTGCTGTGATACCCGCATTTGTTCGTCTGGGATCATTAAAGTACATCTTATTATCTTATCTGTAAACTGGTTGTTCACTGCGCAACCACCAGATGGCAGCACCATCACAAGAGGGCACACATTTACCTACATGCACAGAGGTTTTACAAATTGTTCAGAAGAGAGCATTTTGTCTTGCATTCGTTTACCCATTCAGGACACTGCTCCTGCTCTTCAATGCAACACATTATACAGTTACAATAAATAACAACCGTATAGCGGTTTACACATAACGCTCTTAAGCGTTAAATGCATTTACAAAAATCGTTTGATGAAACTTGAAAGCCACCGTAGAGCTTTGAATTCATGAATGGCCTTATTGAGACATGGTTCTCATCCAAAAACAAGGACTTTTTTGTTTTAATGAGGAGGGAGGACTACGAGTTATAAATGTTTTTCTGAGAAAAAAGGAAACAGAATATCTACAATCAGAAGATAGTTGTCAGGGCCGTCTCTTGTTTGGGTAAAAGAAAGGTTTGGCATCGTGTGCAGTGTGTCCCAGAACATAAGGTAATACAACCTTCGAAAAGCACGACCACTCACTTACTCAAATCATTACATTTAAAAAAACAGCAAAAATGATAAGAAACTTGTCAATATCGCTATGTGTATGTAAAGAACAATGCCCAATGACTTTGACAAGCCTCTTAATGATTTTTTTCGTCACAGTTGTTAATAAACCACAGGCCAAGAAGAACAACGTACTATATTAGAGCTCATCTATAAACCAGCCGCCACCGAAAACACTGAACACTCAAACTCACATTCCTCCATTTGAAGCTGCCCGTCTGTCGCCATTACTACAAAGGAATACATTGGCCAAATTATAGCAAGACACTTCCTGGTGATTGCATTACTTTTGGGTTTAAAAGCACCTTGTGTGTATATATATATATATATATATATATATATATATATATATGTGTGTGTGTGTGTGTGTGTGTGTGTGTGTGTGTGTGTGTGTCCAACCTGTATATTGAAAGTGAACTATGGCAAATAATTACCAGACCTTAATACTCAGAAGCCTCAAATAATCTCTATGGTACACATCCTGTGAATAATAGGCCTTTATCACACAGTTGTAACAGTAGGGGTGAACACGGGTATATCTCATGATGGTAATCATGAGCACTGGCATACCTACAGACCCATGATCAACTCGATGACCTCCACCTGGGTTCAGTGGTCACCCCTACTATAACACCTCTGTGACGAAGGCTGATACACAACTGTGTGTGAGTCAATATGAAGACTACATTTCACCCGTATGCATTTATTTTCCCCCATTTTTGTGTGTCACATTAATGCGCGTGTGTGGATGACCGCATATAAATGCTTCTGTTTTCTCACCCTGCGGCTCCTTGTTCCGGGACCTTCAGGCAGTCCAGGTTGGGCGGCTGCGCCGGGCCGCCGCCCCCCCTCTCCTTGGGCAGGCCCTGGCCGTTGGGCAGGTAGGGTTGGTTGGTTCTGCCCGACGTCGGAGGCCTCTGGGAGTTCCTCTGATTGGCCAGGTGGTTGGGGTTCTTCGGTCCGCCGTTCTGGTGAGTGACTGGAGAAAAAAAATAAAATTGTGAGTCGCTTTGGATAAAAGTGTCTGTTAAATTACTAAATGTTACATAGTATTTATGTTATTCTTTTGTGGAGGAAAATCCATAGGTATGTTGAATTGAAATCATGTAAAATAGTCATCCCGACCTGGGGGCCCAGGGGCAGCCCTGGCTGGCGTGTTCTGGTGGGTCCTGGAGGTACGACCCTGGTGGGAGAAGCTCTTCCTGCTGGGTCCTGACACACACACAGAGTTTTTGTTATTATGATTAATACGCAGGTGACCAGGTGACCCTATCAGCCAATAACAGGTTATATGCCTGCATCATTGCAACAGCACTGATTGAAGAGGGGTGGGTCTACTTACGAGAGTTTTTGGGCAGTCCTGGGCCAATGCTGACCTGCAGGGTTTTACTGGAGGGCTTGAGGACGGCCTGGTCCCCCTGGCCCTGGACATACATAACCTGCCTGGACCCCCCCCCACTCAAGAAGCCCCATGTCTCCTTCTTCAGCTTCAACTCCAGCCTGAAACACACACACACACATATCATATATACTATAATAACCATCAAACACTAGATATCATATGTACTATAATAAACATCAAACACTAGATATCATATATACTATAACAACCATCAGACACCAGATATCGTATATACTACAATAATATTCCATCCAACACTATATAATATACAATATAAACATCCCAAGAGTTTTTGGTTTGGAGAAGTGAACAACGGTCCTTGTTGAGAACAGTTCGGTCCAAGCCTTGATCTGAAGCCACTTAGCGCTCAGGCTCCTGGCAGCGGTCTGTATACTAATGGCCCCACTGCGTAGTCTAGTGTGAGGCTTTGTGTTGCGTACATGGAAACACATGCTTACCTTTTGTTTTTACATATGTAGCTAAAATTCAATTAAAAATGTTATAATTTTAGCCTTACGTGTTTATCTTACTCACCTGCATTATTGAGGAGCGCTTGGACCACAAGTATTGCATTGCCAGACAATGAGTCATGACTACTACCACCTGTTTTGTTATGCGTTTGATAAATAAGGAACTTGAACTGGAACGCTTTTCTTACGTGTTGCTGAACTTGAGCGGCAGCTTCCGCTGGGTTTTCTCCTCGAAGCGTCGAGAAAGTAAACTGATCAACTCCGTCTTGAAGACGCACTCCAGCAGGCTGTCGTACTCCTGCTCATGCAGGATCAGCAGGTCGTCCTGCATGGTACTGAAACACGAAACAATAGCTTGATGAACGACGCGGTTACAAGCTCTCCAACGTAAACCACACATGCAGGAGGCGTCAGGGAAGGGCAAACAGAAAAGACGTACTTCCATGAAGTCTACCTAGAAATGCATTGCAAGAAAGTACAGGCTCCGTTTCTATTGGACCATACAGCAGGGTGACCGTTGGCTGCGGGGGAGAGGGGGTGGGATCATAGCTATCAACCTGCACAGATTTATATCCATCTACCTTGGTGGGAAAAATTCTAAAGACACACACACACACACACACACACACACACACACACACACACACACACACACACACACACAGTTCCTCTGAGGAAGTGCTTTTTGCTTTCCCTTTCTTCCCCACCTGGTTCATATTACACATGCCCCTCTTGCATCACTGACTTACAAAAGCCACATGACCTGTAGCAAGCCATTATCTGTCCCTCAACAAAGACTGAGTCAGGAGTACAGAAAAAAAAGGAGGGGCAGAAAAGGGCCAACAAACTGGTGTATGAAGTTTACGTAGTCATTAAACCAAGATGTTTTATAGACTACATAAATACTTGCATAAAAACTGCGATGGTTCTTTATTAGGACATGAAATGCCTGCTTCTCTGCTTAAATACCAGCTTAAGGTGTGGCATACATATATACTGTATATAATAAGTGGCCTTAAAGCTATTCATGTTTGCGATATTCTCATGTTACTTGTAAAGTAACATGGAGAGTCTATACTGCAGTAAATTTCTTGTCTTTCTAATAAAATGCAGTTTCATGAGGCGGGTGTCTGCCTCGGTCACAGAGTTTTGCTTAGAAATAGAAATGTTTTCCATGGAAGTGTTGGAGATTGGAAAGAAAGACCAGATGAAAGACATACAAATAAACGCAATAAATAAGTTGGTCAGCAAAAGGGAAAAGGATGTCTATTTACAACTCAAAAGAATCAGGTTTGAAATGATTTTGCCTGTGATCAGGTTAGTTCTATACAAAACCATTTCCCCTTTTATTTTCTTTATCGGTGTTGAACTGAAAAGCCAGACCACTAGGGAGAGCCACTGCACGGCAACTTATCATTAAAAGGGGATATTTGGTGAGTGAGAGAGACACATTACCATGTGACACTGAAGTCTATATTCATAAATCATATTGCCGCTACGTTGTAAATGGCATAAAATACTATATTTGTTTAATGAAGGAAACATTTATAGCCATGTACGTTCCTACTTATGGGCTTTTCTACTGGTATCTATATGTACTATATGTCAGTTCATGGCTCTTTTATCAAGTTGTTGGTTTCAGGTTACAAGATGAAGTCCTTCATGTGACACACATTAAAATATGTAATAAGTGAAACATGAAGAATACACAGAGATATAAATGGATTGTGAAAAGTTTAAGAAAACATTTAATGAAAAGCAAAAATAGCCTTGTGATAACTAGCTCAATAAACACAAAACCAAAAAAAATGTTGTAAAGTTTGTAAAGTCTTCACTCCTCAGAAATGAATCGATGGCAACTTATGTAGGGCTTGCACATCAGAATGCATCATGGTTTTTTTTGTTGGCTATACTCCGCCACACTGAGAGGAGTTGCGGTAGGCCTACTGTAAAATCCTAAAATCAACGTAAACATAACCGTAACCTAGGCTAATGAAAACGTTGTTTTGCCACGTCTCGCATAAGAAACACTGCGGCATATCAATGCTCCTATGCTTCCAAAAAGGCGGCGGTCATTGCGATGTGACGTCACGATGTATGATGTCCTATACGATCCACGTATGAAGCCGACGTGAAATGACTGTGTGCTTACCTCAGAGACACAGCCAGGATCTTCTCTACCTCTATCCGCCTCTTCAGCACCTCGGTCACCTGGCCTTTGTCTGGACCCTGCGCCACCTTCTCCCTCCCCACCAGGTACACACACTTTGGAGTGAGGATCAAGTCCCTCTTGATACACTGAACACAGAAGGAGATGGAGAAGGAGGAGGAGGAGGGAGAAGAAGGAACAAGAAGGAGGAGGAGGGAGAAGAAGGAACAAGAAGGAGGAGGAGGAGGCGGAGGGAGAAGAAGGAACAAGAAGGAGGAGGAGGAGACGGAGGAAGAAGAAGGAACAAGAAGGAGGAGGAGGAGGAGGAGGAGGGAGAAGAAGGAACAAGAAGGAGGAGGAGGGAGAAGAAGGAACAAGAAGGAGGAGGAGGGAGAAGAAGGAACAAGAAGGAGGAGTAGGAGGAGGGGGGAGAAGAAGGAACAAGAGGAGGAGGAGGAGGAGGAGGAGGGAGAAGAAGAAGGAACAAGAAGGAGGAGGAGGAGGAGGAGGAGGAGGAGGAGGAGGAGGAGGAGGAGGAGGAGGGAGAAGAAGAAGGAACAAGAAGGAGGAGGAGGAGGAGGGAGAAGAAGAAGGAACAAGGAGGAGGAGGAGGAGGAGGAGGAGGAGGAGGAGGAGGAGAAACAAGAAGCAGGAGGAGGAGAAACAAGAAGCAGGAGGAGGAGACAATTTGCGGTGACTCTGGTTGGAACGCAGGTCATGAACGTAAAGCATCAGGGAAGCCCGCTACTGGAGCGGCCCTTACCTTGAAGCGGCGGTCGTACTTTGTGACTTTGTCCGCAAAGTCAATCTTTTCCCTTTTGCCCAGGAACTGCCGGAGCTCCGGCCTGTCGTCCATGCCCAGGTAGTCGCCCACATAGTTCCTGTTGAGGCTGTGCCTCCGTCTCTCTTTGCGGTTCACCAGCAGGTCAGACGCTGGGAAGACCGAAGATGGTGAATGTGTATTAAATAAGAAAACCGTAAACAAATGCAGAAGAAATGAAAAAAAAAGAGGCGATTTACTCGAATGGCCCTTACCTTCTTCTCTCATTTGGACACACTTCTTGCGGGCCACATATTTCCTCCAGGTTTTCTGTATAGTCCTGGCGTACCCATCAAACTTGCGTTCCCTCGTCTCTTCCAGTAGAAAGAGCTGTGGAGGCAGGTAGAGTCTGACTAACCGGACACAGCATTGTGTGTGTGTGTGTGTGTGTGTGTGTGTGTGGTGTGTGTGTGTGTGTGTGTATGTATGTATGTATGTATGTATATATATGTGTGTGTGTGTGTGTGTGTGTGTGTGTGTGTGTGTGTGTGTATGTATGTATGTATGTGTGTGTGTGTGTGCAGAATATCATTTTGTAATAAAACCGACGAAGTAACCAACTAATTTGTTTAACGGGGGGGGGGGGGGGGGGGGGGGGGGGCCAGCAGACGCCAGCGGACCACCAATTACTCATTTCCTTATGGCCTCAAAACACGCAAGTCCTACCTTTCGGCCCTCTCCTTCCCAGACTAAACATCCTGCCCATTTACGTCGACCCCATAATCGCGGTACCATACAAGAACCGAGTCCCATCACATCTAAAAACAGGCCATCTTTTTTTCCCCCATTATATTGACTTCAGTGATTACATTACTCGAATGATCCTTTATCACAGACACAGACGTCTGACTCGCTCACGCCGCGACTCTTCTGCGATAGCCGTCTTAGAATCACAAAGCCCCTCTAATTGCATGTGGGGAAAGACGCTCCGGCCATGAAGTAATGACCTGCTGTCAGTGCCCTATCGCCGAGGGAGGCTTGTTTTCATAGGCTTGTCAAGTTATTTCAGCACTTTGCCCCGTGTGATATTTATGTTTCATTAGCCAACTAACTCTTTCATGGTTGACTTGGCGATTGGGTTATCTAGGGGGGATGGGGCAGCCTCTTGGCAGTGAATAAGTGAACGCATTCAAGCTCCATATGGCCTAACGCTACACTAAGACTGCTGTGTGTGTGTGTGTGTGTGTGTGTGTGTGTGTGTGTTAGTGTTAGTGTGTGTGGTATACATGCTTCAATGTGCATGATGTGTACAACTGGTAATAAATGGCCTCATAGACTTCTCACAAGTGTCGCTTTCATTCCGAGCATGAGGAACCGCAGTGATGGTGGAAAAAGTAGGCCTCTTACAATGTCCCACCAGCTCTGTGACACACACAACTTGCTTGTGTGTGTGTGTGTCTTTGTCCTGAATGCTGACGTCGTACCAGGGTCGACGCAAGTGCGTTTACCCGTCTTACGTGTCAAATGTTTTATTCCCAGACAGAAAGGCTCTTGTAGGCCAACCTCCTTTTGACAGAATTTCGGGCCGACATTAGATCTCTACATGTTTATTTTAGCTCCGAGGTGGCACACTTTGATATGGCAGAGGCTTTATTATGCAACTTGAGAATCTATGCACAGTACTGGATGAGGTTTGACGGTTAAGCCGTGAACACACAATGAGCGTCGATAATGTTTTCCCATATATATTTGCAAACTTGCGTTGGCGCTACCCTGGGCGTAGCGGACGGCTCGGATTTTTTCCACTTTGTGTTCAAGCAATTTTATCTTTGACCCAGTTAACGCCGAGCTCCAGAAAGGGCATCCAATCAGATTACAGTTCTGTTTGATATTCTCCGAACGGCATGTTCTCCAATCTAAGACGGCATGGTATAGTTCCTGTCATTGTTTCTGTTTGGCTCGAAGCCACTGTAAAATACTATAAACACACACCCGCGTAACAATTCATTTTGCGACTGTATGCTAGCCTGTGTTGCTTGGCAACCGCCCGTTTCTTTTTTTGTTTGTTTTCAATTTAAAAAAAAAAAAGTATGTTTATGCATTTTATGTTGCTGTGTTTTTATTTTGTGAAATCTTACTAGGTAGTCTATAGTACCTGTTTTAGTAACCATTCTATAAAAGCAATAAGCCACTTGAGGCCGTGATTTACAGTGATTTTAGAACAAGCTGGCTTATTGCTTAATTTCATGAGTAAAAAACGCTGAACTCCCGTCTGTTGGCTGGCTATACGCCCAAAACTAGTGTTGCACCGATACTAGTATCGGGAGGGACCCCGATACCGCACTAAAATGCTGGCATCGGTATCGACGAGTACGAACAAATAATGCGCCGATGCCATTTACAGATACTAATATGAAACTTGGAACGCAGCGCCTTGTGTCTTTCTGTGCGTTCACACCGAAAGCGCACAAAGAGGAATCCTCCTTGTCCACTCCACCTAAGTCGCTTTTGTCGCTTCTGTCCCCCTTCAGAATGTTCGTTCTTGCTTTTTTTTTTTTTATTTAAAAGGCCAGCGCGCCGCACGCGCTAAACACCACCACGCAACTACTGCTGTAGCACAGCCCATTTACCGACACCGTTGATCACGGAAAGTTACTTGATGAAGTCATTAAAAACAGAATTACTCCGATTGGCTGGAGAGTGGAGGTTAAAAAGTGTTTATTTACACCATCTTTGATTTACACCTAGGAAAGACGTTGACGCTATGAAGACGCTATGGCCACGTTGCTTGGCAACGCCTGCATACGGGAGATATTAAATAGTCTGCTCGACTTGTAAAAATAAAAAAAACCCTCACGATTTCAACTCTAAAACACATTAAAGTATTATTAATTGATTACATATTTCATTCTTTCGTAAGTGACCATGGTACTTCGCAGAAGCAACCCTCCGCTTCGCGTCGGACGGTTCACGCCTCCGCGTCGTCCATTCATTTCTGTTGATGGACACCTCGTCGGGTTACTCCCCAATCATATTTACGGAAATGATCATCCCAAATAAACACCGATTTTGCCAAATGTAATGTTGTCAAATCATAGAGGACATCATAGAGGACATCATAGAGACATTCTCTCCCTTCACTCACTGCACTCACTGCAGTTATGTTTGCCACTGCTCGTTTTAGTTTTTTCAATGTGGATTTTGGAGTTGTAACTTGTTGCCATAGGACACCTTTTATTTATTTTATTTTATTTATTTTACCCTGGCTGCACTTAGAGGAGTGCACATCAGCCTAGACCTTACAGGAGGAAGTAATTTCTTATTGCAATTCTGATTTGTTCTTACCTCAGATAGGCCTTAATGCCATGCACTCTCTACCTCATATATTATTTCTTATTTTAATTTAATTTAACTTCTTGTTGCACTAGGATTTACATGTTGTAATTACATGGATATTGCACTATTTTGGCATATTCAATTATTGTCACCCATAACAGGTAGGCAATAAAAAAGTTCTTCTGGATTTACTGTGTATTCCTGACCAAGCCATGATAGCAATGATTTTACATCCAAGTGAGTATGCAGTTCTTTAGTATTAGAAGAAAAAAAGCTTGTATATATATATATATATATATATATATATATATATATATATATATATATATATATATACAGTATATATATATATATTTTTTTTTTTTTCTCCAAACGGCGTGGTATCGGTATGGTATCGGTATCGGCCGATACTGCACAGCCGGGTATCGGTATCGGGGGCCAAAAAATGGTATCGGTGCAACACTACCCAAAACTAGCGCTGTGCCGTTTGCCTCTTCACACTTACAGATTCAGGAGCCTTGATGAAGATCTTGGTGCGTCCCAGCTGGTACTGGTCCTGGTCCATGTGGACCGCATGCAGGAGATGAAGCACTCCCTGCTTCTCCTCTCCCCGCCACGTCGGCCACGACTCCCTGGTGAGAATCGCATACCTGACGGAGACATTATCTCATCTGCTTAAAGGGTAACGTGCGGGTTCAATTTTTTTTTGTACTCATGCACATTGTGTGCTCAATTCTTTTTTGTTTTGCTGCCAGCATGTGCTAAAAAAATAGCGAACTAATGTAGTGATATGGGGCGCGTGCTCTGAAACGCACGTTGCGTGGTTAGATTGTAGGGGGGAAAACCTACGTAGGCACCCTGACACATCGCAGCGCGGTGGTTGTCAATCAGCACGATGTTGCCAAGCAACTGTCAAGATGTCATTCTGCACGAGGTTGTCAGTCAGTGTGAGGTCGGTAGTCAGTCAGCGCTCCTGTTAGGAGGACGATTTTCCACCTCGTCGGACGGTCGCCGCATTGCGATTTTACGACTTCCAGCCCACGCTTGCAGCAGCTCTGGGTCGCGTGGCGTATTCCCCTTGTGATGCGTTTGCGTCAAATTAGGTATTTTGGTGCACGTTGAGTGTAGCTGTAATTCTAAGCCGCACAACATGAATATAGTCTTGACATCGATTTGCTTCATTCATTCATTACTTTGCCTACACGTTAATTCAACCTGCCAGTATTAACTAATAAAAAGATATAAGAAGAAGGGAGGCAGAGAGAGAAAGGGAGCGAGAGACACTAACGCTGCTGCCGGGAGAGAGAGAATAAGAGGCACACAAGAGAAAAGCGAAAAGAGAGAGATGCGCGTAAGACCCTTATGACTGGAAATCGCCAATCAATAACGTTCCTCTTAGTGCATTTTACCTGTTGAGGAACTTCCTGAATATTCTCCGGTAGGCGTAGCCAGCACGCCTCACTCTGATGTTTTCCTTCAACCCGAGGTACTCGACTTGGTGCTTCACTCTAATGAACACAAACACAAACGCCAAAGAGAAAGTGAATCACAACACAATCTGTAAAAAGAAGTAGGCCAGTATCAATTTCCTCACTATACGCTCACACTTAAATATGACGTCGATAAAACGTGTCAGGTGCTTTATTCACACATTTGGTCCCCGGTCACACTACAGGTGCTTCCAAAACACTCGACAACCTTATAACCTTATGAGTTTAACCGGAGCATATGATTCATATACTTCCAGCTGCTTACACTGAATGAAAGGGCAATACTCGCGGGTGTTTGTAAAGCATTTATGATTCATTGTAAGTGTAACAAAGCACTTTGGGATGACTATATGTGGCTAGGCTTCCTGTGAATGAGTGGTTCCGTGGCTAATTAGATAAGCCTGCCCATGGCCCACTGGCAACAGGAAGTTCATTAGGGCCCAAACAATACAAGTGCACCCGGCATCAGTACATTTAGTGCCTTGGCTCGATGACCGGGGGAAGTAAGCAAGGGGAAGAGGAACCAGAAAGAGGGCGGAATCAGGCACTTCCTCTGGAAGTCGGTTGTTGAAACCACAACAGACGATATGCGAATAACAATGCGACATCGCCAAGCCAAAACAACAAACTGTGCGTTACCCTGGACCTGCTAAATTACAGCACTGGGCATTGGAAAACAGATGGCTGGGACTGAAGAGGGGAAAATCGGATGCTTTGTGTTGAGAAAGTGTGGAGCGTGTGAGGAGGACAAAATGTGACCAATCACCCACCGGCTTTCCTCCCAGTCTTTGGGCTTCTTGGTCTCGTTGGGTTTGATGCAACGGATGTAGTGTGGAGTACATTTCATCAGTGTGCTCACCAAGTCATTGGCTTGTTTCTGGAGAGGGAGAAAAAAACCAAACGTGAGCGAATGACAACGAAAGGGACAATATTAAAGCAGTAGGCACCTTCTTTTGGTTGTGTCAAAGTCAATCCGTCGAATGCCGTACGTTTGCTTATGTGTTGGCATTCGTGCAACGTGTATGCCAATATATACACAGTTTAAGAGCGATGTATGCGTGATGTATGAACACACGAGGATGTGACACAGCAGTAGACAAGGAGGTTAACGTTATACGTACATACATGCATGCATACAGTCGGGTAACCTACCTTTATTTTGCTTCCTGCTGTTGTAGGTCGTCCTTTCTTTTCAGCATTAAGGTTCTCTGGAAACAGTGCTCTGATGAAAGCGCTGTCAGGAGAGGGATGGGACATGAGTCAGGACTGGTAGACCGAGCTGACACATGGATTTAGGTTGTCACGTCACATCCAAATTTTGTCAGAAGTGATAATAATTTTTTAGGCATTTTTTATCATTTTCAAAACATTAAGGACACATGATGAAACATTGTGTCATTTGCTCACGTCATTATTTGCCCAAATGGCACAAATCTACAAACACACACCATTATGTCGTGTAATGCTTTATAGGCATGGTTTACTACAGGAGTGTCTGTTTAGGAGCCACCCAAAGTAATGCTACTTCATATCTAACTTCAAATTCTTTAGGTTGTATCAATATTGTAACATTATCTTTGTTGTGTGCGAAAAAGGCAGCAACTTAAGGACTACATCAGAGCACCTTCTAAAAAAGAAAAAGGCCCTGGTCTCAAAGTGTCAACATCAGCCGTTTGTGGATAGTAGTTTTTGCTTGTGGATAAGTGCAGTTGTTGCTGCCACTTAGCCATCAACGACCAGACACTGTAGCTATACATTTGGTCTAAAACGCTTCCATCATAGCCCTGAAAAACAAATGAAAAGCCTGCCGTGCTTGTAAACGCAGGAGTTATCCTCTAATCATTGTCAACCGACGGCCCTGATCGCGCCTTTCTTCCTTCTCCTTTTCGACTCACTGCTTAGGAATGAGTTTCCTTCCTCCCAATACTTCCTTTAGGTTTGCCAAGGAGGCCATTGTATGATCGTTTGCATTTTGTGCAACAATGTGTCCCAGTATGGCATTTGTATGTATGTGTGTGTGTGTGTCTTGATATGTGTGCATGTGTAAAGCTTGTATGGGCGGGGGGGGGGGGGGGGGTGGGTAAGACAGACAACCCCCTCCCTTTGGTGCTTGACAAAACCCATAGCAAAACGGGGTTAGCGGTGGCTGAAGGCTGTGGGACAGAAGACACAGTGCAGGCTGTTTGCACAGATGGTCACTGACTCAAAGAAAATCTAAGACGGTAAAGCGGCCTCTTCGTACTGACCCCCTCCCCCCCCCTCCTCCTCCTCCTCCCCGGGGGAGACATTGTGACTGCACTTGCTAGTTCAGACTGCGCAGGGCCCCAGACGAACCGCATATCTGGCGAGCAGACCGACGTGTGCTCAAGCAGGGGAAGGGATATGGGAGGGGGGGGGGGGGGGGTGGGGGGGGGCCAAAACCAGCCATGCACACGCCCATTGTGTCCAGATGCACTTGGCGGGCCTTCGAAGCCGGACTCAATGAAAGCCATATGCGTCACACAAGATTCCCCCTCACAAGAAGATTCCCCCTCACAATGGGGGCACGCGGCGGCGGCGGCGGCGCGGACCTTTCATTGTGCCGAAGAGGAACGACTTACATTTCGCTGCTTTGCATCAATTCGATGAGGTCAGTGAAGAGAACGTCGCGGTTCCTCTCACAGAAACCCTCTGCGTCGTAGGACACCTGGGGAGGGAGGGAGGGAGGGAGGGAGGGCAAGACAGAGACACAGAGGGAAACAGTGTGAGTGATTACCTGGAGTCAATTATTATCAGAGTGTGTGCTGTTGACCTAACAGCAGGTGGCCCGGCAAAATGAAAAGAAAACGACAGGTGTAGGGAGAGCGAAGGAATTAAAGGGCATGTGTACAAGGAATGTGCCCCAGTTTTGTTAGGTGCATTCCCAATCAGAATAAGTCCAATTTAAAACCGGGTTCTTCCTAGCGCTGGATTAAAGGCATGTTCCCTGATGACTTTATGATACAGCTCATTAGCTCTGGGGGCATGCAGCCACCACACATCTGGACAATTGGACCAACCCGGCCACATACAATAAATACTCTAAACTAAATAACGATTCCTCTGAACCGCTCTATACGATACGTTTTGTTAGGGTCGAATCCACATGACGGTCGCGTTCGCGAGTCAGCCCCCGCAGCGGCAATTGAACAAGACGGCCGAGGATGGCAGCCCGGACAGACCTTTCCGGCGTAGTGGTGGATGATGAAGCCCTGGTTCCAGCTGTTGAAGTGTTCGTGGGAGTTGTTTTGGAGGCGGAGCTTCTGCAGCATGGTCTGGTCCGCGCCCTCGCCCACCGCGTGCATGGTGGCGCACACGTCGTCCAGGATGCTCAAGATGCCGGGTGGATTCTGACATCGCAACAGATGAAAGCACGTGATTGACATGATTTGATGTAAAGGGGGTGTGGGTGGTCCAAACAATTCATTTTCAATGCAGGCACTCACACGGTCCAACTTTTGCATTTAAAAAAAAAAAATCTGGATTTTACACTACACTGCAGTGCAGTACCACGACAACTCGCTTTATATAATTAACAGGATGACTCATCAATGACAATGAAAACGTTTCATCTTTGTTTTTGTCATGTTATTAATTTTCGGGGTGGGGCAGAGTCGGGAATCCGGATTAAAACACTCCCCACAGTGATGTCACGCAGCTGCACATTGCTCCATTCAGCCTGCAGTGCGTGTGTATGTGTGTGCGTGCGCGCGTGTCTGTGTGTGTCTGTCTGTCAGTGGCCTGCACTAGTGGCCACAGTAGCAGCAGTGTCTCCCTGCTTGTGGGGCCAACAGAGAACACAAGGTTCTGTTCAAAAGGGCGCAAGTAAACGTGCTCTGGCTTCACCAACTACTGGGGGGGCTTGTGTGAAAGGCCAATTGTCAGGCAAGCCCATCCACAGCTCCTGCTCTGCTGCTCAGAGTTAGGCTTGTTTTAAAGCGCTGGGGTTGTGGATTTAATGGATTACAGCACTCAGGGGCAGAGATGCGGCCCAATGAAGAGGCACGTCAGCACATTTGACCGTTAAGCAGCCAGACGAGGATCGGGTGTAACGAGACCTTGGCTGGCATGCCATCCCCATCCTTTTTGGGTTGCAGTTTTTTTTTTTTTTGATTGAGCCTGGATTTGTTGAGCTCCTCAAAAGATGAACACATGAAAAAAGGGCTACAAAGCCTAAAATAAGTGTCAAGGAAACCTGGAGAAAGACAGACCAGTTTGCTCTCGATGAGGTCACAGACGATCTTGTTGTTGAAGTATTCGATGGGAGTCCACTTGATGCCCTCCTGCACGTACTCCTCCTACAAAACATAGCACACACACCAAATCTCACACGCTATCTCACACACACGTCACAGGAGAGGAACAACACGTTTATTTAGAGTGGTAGTCAAGACAACCGTGGGGAATAATTACCTGCTCGGCTTTAAGGGTCAACTCGATGAAGATCTGCTGGAGCTTCTCGTTCACAAAGTTGATGCAGAACTGTTCAAAGCCATTTTTCTAATGGAGAAACAAGTTAGGACACATTTTAGTAATGCCATTTTCAAAATAATCTGTGGGAAATTCAAACAAAATTGAAAACAAAGGAATTGTGGGACTACTATTTAGTTAATCAAGGAGGACAAATCTTATCCGAAACTGTAGGGCACATTTCCCACTTGTTGTTCCTTCAGACAATCATTAATCAGATTAGACAATGTACTCTGCTCTTTTAATTAGGAGATGGACACTAATCCACATAAATCATAAATCCCTCTCAGCCAGGTTTAATCTCTCTTAAAGTTTATATCATTAATCCAAGTTGCATGCTG
The DNA here is from genome assembly GCA_030340625.1 of Merluccius polli. Taxonomy (NCBI): domain Eukaryota; kingdom Metazoa; phylum Chordata; class Actinopteri; order Gadiformes; family Merlucciidae; genus Merluccius; species Merluccius polli. Next base: position 170,544 of record JAOPHQ010003718.1, on the reverse strand, counting down.
CTAAAGGAGTAATGTAAAAAAGCAATGTTTTAATAGTCACATGTTAACTCCTAAAATGCACAATACCACTTACTTGAAAGATCTCGAATCCATAGATATCCAATACTCCAATGTTAAGTTCCTGGTAATCCTTCACCATTGCTTTGTTGATTGACTGAAATGAAAACAATAAAATAAATCAATATTATGGACATGGTTGATACTATACATTTTTTTCTCACAATCAATCAACGTTACTGACAATCCTATGATGACACTTCTGGCTGTAATCTTGACAAATGACGTGATGGTGTTTAGGCTCGGATGAATGGATTAATTCAACGATTACAGATTAATGCCAAGCTCACACTACAGGACTTTTGCATGACTGTTTCCAGCCAGCCGTTCTTGAGTATCAAAAAGTTTTCTACGTCAATGATTCAGGACATGACAAGATCCCTCAGCAACCCCTTCCCTCCGAAAATGGTGATTGCACAGACAAAATGGACGCCGGTTTGCAACCAAAACGAAGCACCACATTGGGCTTCTTTTGCCACAGTCTGCAATGGTTGCGCAGTTGAGATACTCCAACTTTTCCAACACACCCCCCCAATACACCGCTGCCTCTAATTAGTGGCAGCGGGATACCAGATATTGATTATGTCAGTATCTGGTGTCTGTAAATATCCCACTCTTGGTTTCAAGATGGTAGGAAACTCCTGGTGTCATTACAGGAACAGCAGACGCTTCGCAGAGACTATATTGCACACTGCAGAACACGACCCATTCAGATGTCATGGTAACTACGTTGGGGCTTTTAACTCCTACTACCTCCCACCCACTGCATCGCAATCACCCCCTTCAAGTCTGCATTGTGCATGTTGCACCGTCTTCTGTATACAACCCAACTCAATAAGAAATATAGGGAGCACTTTATAATAACTACTACTTTATGAATGCTTCAAAGTTGCAGGGAATAATTGTGAACTGAATTCATAATTAAATGAATTCACCATTAATAAAGCATTGTTCCGACATGAATACTCATTAGCAAGCAATCCATAATCAGTTATATATTATTACTAAGATAATGAGAAAATGGTTTATGAGAGCATTTTTAAAGCATAAGTTGAGGCATAGATAATCCTCATTTTGGATGAGCTCACACAAAAGACTTAACTAATGCTTCCTAGCTACCAACTAATCGTGAATTGCAGCATTATTAACGCATTGTAAATAGTTTGTAAATCATTAACTTTATAAATGATCTTATAAATCATTATCTAATCATCTTATTAACCATTCAGAACTGATTATGAATAGCTTACTAATGATATTCATGGATGACCAATGCGTACAATAAATGAGGATGTCTAAAGTGCTTCCGAAATATATGGTTTGGTGCTTCTTTTAAAATGGACCTGGAGTCCTGCACCATCGTCGTACCTCCACCAAGTAGTCAAAGACGCGTGAGTGCAGGGCCTTGGAGAGGGCGTCCCGGGTGTAGCAGGCCTGCTCCACGTTCAGCGTCACGTCGATCGTCTCCAGCGTGCTGCCCCACTTGCTGTCCATCTTGCGGCTGGTGAGCTTCTCTTTCAGACGCTTCTGGTCGATGCCCAGCAGGAACGCAGGGAACGCGAGGACTGCAGAAAGAAACAACACAACAATGTTTACACATAAATATAAGAGACTGATGTATTGTTTCTTTGTCGTTACCCTTTAGATAAACATACACGGTGCACTCAATTTAAAAAACAAATGTTCTCGACGGTGACTAACTGTAATACATTCAGTGTTAAAGTATTAAAACGTGACTTATTGTATCATAATACAATTTGTATCTTCTGGAGGGCATTTGATACAGCATGTTCATGTTTTTATTACTCATTTTATTTATTACTTGGAAGATTAAAGTAGATGATGGGATTTTTCAGGTTGTGTCGTAAATCATTTCAAAGCACTGTAGTATTGGCCAAGTGTTTCAGCACTTCTCTAAGTAGGCAAATCTAATGGAAAAGCCTGCAGGCAACTTTTGCATGTCATTAAGGGGCCACTTCTTCATGTAGTTGTGTAATTGTACTCTTTAGGGACATCTCTTTCACGAATGGAAAGGTGTGCACTTTTTTTTTTTTTGCATTCGAAATCAGAGGAACTTCTATGAATAATCCACCGAGTCTGGAATCAGTGGTATTATTATACAACCGCGTTTAACAACCCGCCTTCGAAAAAAGGAACGGGAACAAGAGAAAAACAACATAACAGCGGACGGCAGTGTTGGTGAGTGGAGCGGGTTCAGAAAAGGGGTTGAGCGCGCCATACATCATTAGTTGTAACCTGGCATTGACAGGGTCCCTGGAGAACCCCTCCCTGCCTTATTGCAGTGACTCACTTCCCCTAGAAGGAAATGGTTCTCAGGCCTCAAGTCCAACAGTGTCTGGGAATGCATCGCGTTACTCCAGTAGCCTCCCTATTGGGACGTTACCGCCGCAGTGAGCGCGTGTCTACCTAAGCATGTGGCGAAGCCCCGACGTGTGTTATGACGTTACTTGAGGAAAAAGTACAGAATAGACATAGCTACTGGAAACGTAAGACGGAAAATAACACATCTTTTCTTATCTTTGACAAAACGACATTCCTAATAACGGAAAAAAAAACAACACACCACTGATAGACCGGCTCAAAATGGGTTGCAGTTTGTTTTGTAGGGCGGGGGGGTCTTGTCTTTTATTGTTATAGTTTAGGATGGAGCACTAAAATAGTCTGCATATGTGCAACACGGCAAAACCAACATGACGAGATTGGCAGGAACAGGAGACCATGGAGAACCAATATCATGTCAGATCAGTCCATGAGCCAAGGCCACAAGCCCACAGTGTATCATCAACCATCATATAAGCTAAATGGGTGCAACATGTGGATTTGGTAACAACATTGAGGGAGGGGGGCGGCGGGGGGGGGGGGGGGGGGGGGGTGAGCCGGAAATGTTTTGAATGTTATGAATCTCCTCTTAGTCTAACCGCTCAGTCAGTTAAAGAGCATTTTAACATGGTTATACAAAGCGTAAAAAGACTCAAAGGGTTGAGGAATATACTGAGTTAACCGCCAAAGGACTAGCCAGTGTAAGAAAAAGCATGGACCAATTGCAATAAAAAACAACTTTCCCATTAGCCATTCTTGTTCTTGACTTTTCCCCCACAAAAGAAACATTGTGCTGGTATTTTTTGTTAAAAAGGACAACGCCGGTCTAGGTGATCAAACCATCACAACCGTCTCTCCTGGCTTCACTGATGATTTGTCATGGTTGCCATCGTTTACATTCGTTCGTTACACGCGCTCCTGTTCACGCCAAATGCTCTGAGGCCGATTATATCGGTAACAGATTTAGTTTAGTTGTAGTGAAGCCAGGAGAGACGGTTACGACGGTTTGATCACCCGGACCGGTATGGTCCTTTAATGTTAACGTGAAAACTACTTACACTCTTCGCTCTCCACGGCGGCGTAGTTCCCCGCCTCCCGGAAGGTGATGTTGCCGAGGTGCAGGACCCCGGCAACGATCTGCAGCACCATGCTGCGGTCCTCTGCGACGATGCCTATTACACCCATAGCGTGCTGGGGGGGAACCAACGAGACAAAAGCTCCCGGTATTAAACTGTGCGCTGCAGGGGGGGGGGGGGGGGGGGGGGGGGTTAACATAGTCTTGCGGTAGCCAACTTATGTCCAGTAATTAGTCTCCTTGTGGTTTTACTGGTAAACAAAAACAGGTGGAGGCGGAAAGTAAACACAAGGGGATAGCAGAGAGGCAAAGGCCTCCACAATGCTCTCGTAGTAGTAGTGACACAATGGTCAATGCGTTGGGCAAACGGTTATGAGTACATCTAAAATGGTTTCACCAGCAGTTGTTGGAATAGCGACCAGTGACTTGAGAAAATGACGACTAACTTTCAAATAGTAACTATTTTGTCTAATGCATTACATGTTAAAACTACAGTATGAAGTAAAGATATTAGCAGATGCAGCACAACACTATGCAGGAAGAAACATCTCAAACAACCAAGTACATTCATGGGCTGTCACTCTTTTCTGTCTGACACAGAGACAACAGACCGATAGAATGATAGACGGCTAGACAGATAAACAGACAGACAGATAGACAAACATACAGATGTATCAATAGAAAGACAGACTGGCAGACAGTCCCTGGATCAAACCTACCACTGTCTCTTGGAAGTCTCTCTTGTCGTCGATGTCCTCTACTTTGTAGGAGCCAGACTGGTTGAGGTAGCTGTAGTAATCCAGGCTTGTAATTCCCAAACTTTTCTTCTGCTCTGCAGTGGCTCCTTCTATCAACTGCAGACATGTTGATGTATTTTTTTTACACACACACACACACACACACACACACACACACACACACTTATATATTATAAAATATGTATAGACATGCACACGAATAACCATATTATAGTTGGTTCAAGGTACTCATATTCCAAACCAGACATAACTTAGCCTTTGACTTTGGCCAAGTTTCTGCCCATTTTGAAAGTAATTGAAAGTGAATTTTTCAATGGGTTCTTTAATCCCCTCTGACTCATTTGACCAGACAGTCAACACATCCACGTGGACGAAATGCGAATCCTCACCTGGTAGAATATATGGAAACTCCTTTCTCCAGGATTACGCATGACAACGCGGGATTTCTCCAAGAGGAAGTTGGAGATTTTTCCTCCGTCTGGTTCGCCCCCAGAGCTGAACTGGATCTCAAAGTATTTTCCCTGGAGAAGGACAGCAGCGTTTCTCAGTATCCTCAATAACACTCATACCGAGAAGAACCATAAAAAGGAAAGATCACAGAACCGTGTGTCCTGTGAGACGGAGCCAGTGTGTGTGTGTGTGTGTGTGTGTGTGTGTGTGTGTGTGTGTGTGTGTGTGTGTGTGTGTGTGTGTGTGTGTGTGTGTGTATGTGTGTATGTGTGTGTGTGTGTGTGTGTGTATGGTGCCCTCAGGCAGGTCAAAACAATGTGAATTTTATTATTACGTTTAAATGACCCTTTTTAAATAACTGCAACCCAATGAAAAATGCAATACTGTTTCAGATGACGTATGGTAAATGGACCGTCTTTCAACTGAGTTTATTATTAAACACACACACACACACAATGGAAGAAGAGATGGGAGAAAGCCGTGACTTTACATTATTGTGTTACGAGTTGGGATCCAAAGATGGCGCACATTTGACATGAGCCTTTAACATTGTGTGGGAGTAACCGGTAGTCAGCTCCCTGTGTGAACCAGTGGGAAGAATAGAGCGACATGACATTTCTAATTCTGAAGCTAGTGTTTTCCCATCACACATGGCTTCTAATGTGTAGAGTCTGCAAAGTCAGTTTTCGTGTAAGAAGAAATCACTACGCTGTAAGTTTTATCCCCTAAACAAACAACTTGCAAACCACTGCTGCCATTAATTTTTCTCCCTTGACGGCTCTTTTTTTGTCCATCGAAAGGTATATTTACTTGGTTCACCAAAAGACCAAATTTAAATGTATACTCTGCAAAAAATCGGTACTAATAACATGATGTCGGGAACAAATCAGCCAGAACGTTAAGGGGGGAAAAAAAGTCAGGGAAGAAATGAAAAAGCCTTACGAATCTGCTGGAATTGTTGTTTCTCACTGTCTTGGCATTGCCGAAGGCCTCTAGCAGAGGGTTGGACTGTAGGATGATGTCTTTGACGTGCTGTCAGGAGACGAGACGGATACAGTCAGCAGGCAGACATGAACAGGTCACACACACACACACACACAACACACAAAGACAAAACAAAAAATAAGTATTGTGCAGAAGTAGTTATTCTTGGATCCTTTAAGCATTTTTCTTGAGCATTTGTCCTAAAAGAAGAAAATTAGGAAGTTGTCTAGTCCAACTGCTGATTAAAGTGTAACAAAAGGGAACGTCTGGTACAGTTTGGGGGATTATTTAAAGTAAATGGAGACTAAATTTAACTCACTCCAACACACCCGCCAAAACAACGAAACAAGTGCTCTTCCACTTTAAACTGCGGCTAGCAAAAGCATAATGCAGTGACAAAGCCCCGTATACAAACAACGGACAAATTGTAATTCATCAGAGTACATTTGTTTCTCCAATATCAAGAGGTTTGAGTGCCAGCATCAACAGTAAATAGCAAGCGAGGATGGCGAGTGCCTGGTCCACATAGTGGCTCTCACCTGCACCCTGGGCCCGCCTCCAGACACCCGGGAGATGTAGCCCATGATGTATTTGGCTGCAACCGTCTTCCCCGCACCGCTCTCCCCACTACAACACACACACGCACACACACGCACACGCACACACACACACACACACACTATTAGGTGATCTCCGATCGACATGTTCAAATGGGAGATCAAGACAATTCTGGAGAGTTAAAACAGGACAGTTGACATTTCTAATGTTAAAATCAAGTCCATTATAGGAAAGTACATTGAATATTTACAGTGAATAGTTATGCTCGTTGTATATTGCAAAACGTATCTGAAGTTTCTAAACCGTCTAGCTTACCATTGGCCTCCCGACCTCTGTTGGTAAAATGTGCAGTCAGCATTTTTAAGCTCACTGTGTCTATCGGTCCTTCAGCCACCATTTTCAGTTTGCTACAGTGTTTTTAATATTCAGGTAGGTCATTACTAGCAAATGGAAAGCAAACAAAATGCAGCATTGAATGGAAACTCAACATAAAAAATAAAAAAACTTTGCTGTGTTTGTGTGCGTGCGTGTGTGTGTTTATTTTGAGTCTCTCGACACAATGGACAATAGCTTGCTAACGGTGAAGTGAAGTCTGGAAATCTCTTTCAGAATTGACTTGAGGACAACATGAAAACCATCTTTCTGTTTTGTTAGAGACTAAACTTCCTGTGTATATACCCAAATATTGTTGGACAGGCCGAGCGAGGCAAACATCGGCAGACCCAGCCATGTTTATTTTCCTCGGAGGTGGAATGCAACATGTACAATAATGGAAAATACTTTTCTGTCACATTTACCCATTTTATTATCCCCGATGCATTTGTCTCGTCTGCCACTACGCTCTGCTTCTCCTTGCCTCTCGCTGTGTCGGAGGAGCCGTACTTATTTCAACATATGTGGCTTGGCAGCGTACTGCAGCGCAATGTGTTTTCATTCCATGTCTTAAAGGAGAGAGTCAGGTTGGTAACGGCGCTCAGAGAAAGCACAGCTGGACACTGTTAAACGCCGCTTGAGGAAGTCATGGAGGCCAATACGCTTCCCAATAGTCCCTCTCTATTCCCCTTTTCACGGTCTGTCCTCCTCCCGAATCTTACGTTGTTTCCCTTCAGCCACTCTGGAGGAGAAATGTGTAAAATGGTGGACAACTGGATCCGTTATCACCATTGGATACGCTATTCACCATGCTTGCCACATGCCGCACTCAATGTTCAATTTACATACCCAATGTTTCACATTTAAAATGAATGTGCAATATACCAGTATTTGAACCCATTCATAGTTGAGTTATGTATATTTTATATACGTGTATATATATATATATATATATATATATACACACACATTTCACATTACATTTCCTTACTGTATTTTTGTGTTGGGACAGTCATAGGCGTCAGTTACGCTGGGGACGCTGGGGAGGCTGGGGACGAGTACCCACCAGTTTTCGTCAAGATTCATTTTGTCCCCACCACTTTTAAAAATGTGCAAACCAATTGCGACCGAAAAAATCCCCACATACTCAACCGAAACCGTCAAGTCTAAATCATGCGTCGGCAATCGCGCACCCGTCAACAATCGCGCCCCACCCCCCGTCGGCCACCGCACCCCCATCCCCACCACTTCTAAAACCAAACTGACGCCCTTGGTGACAGTAAAGTTTTCCCTTGGGATTAATAAAGTAACTCTGAATCTGAATACACGCAACAATTGACCTAGATGGCCAGAAAGTCCCCCTGAACACGTGAACAACAGGGCCGCCTAACTGCTGGTCTTATTGTCCTCGGCGAGCTATTGTCCTCACTGGGTCTTCTGTGTTTCAAGCTGTGGCTGGGGATTGAATCACATCCTATTTTAAAACCTGCAAGAACCGAGGCTCTCCATAAAAAGGTATATAGTCCACTTCCTCAAAGATGTGATGCCCAAACATGGACAAATTGTGAGGAGTTAGAGGAGCTCGAGAATGAACAATGCTGATGTTGGCTTTGTATGTTTCATGCGTTGATAAACTGCATCATGCAACATAAGAGTATTTACTTTTTCCTCTCCTCTCCATCATTTGTCTAGCGCATCCCGTTTTGTACATTCAACCGCTTTGATTTGATGACACTTTTCACGTAAAATATTTTCTTAGATAATTGTAATGTTTGGCACATTGCCATTGGCACAGTCCTTAGTCGTAACCGTTTGTACTTTTGTGTGATTATGATGTTTCCAAAGCAAGGAGGTGGCCAGGATTATATAGCCTATCGTTACATCAATGTTTATTGGTATAACATTGGTTGCCAATGGTTCAGCTGGCCCATGGTTCTTTCTACTGTTTGAACAACAAATGGACCACTTTGGTTAGTGAAATGTGGAGCAGATTATTTCAAGTCAGCGGAGTCCAAAGTTCACCGTTCACAGCACAGTGCAGTTTTACAATTAACAGGGTGGCCATTACACGCTCTGTGAATACGAACAGAAGGGTTTTGGGACACCGGAATTGAACACAATTGTGACGACACATCTGTCTTCAAATCATCTACACAAGACCGGCCTCTACATGGACACTCAACTTGGAGACATATCCCTGCTCACGAGACTGTGCACCGCATGCAAATGAGGGCAACGACAACAACAACCTGCTAAACCGCCTGTCATCATTTCCCTACTAAATGACACCTTATTCACACATTCTCTGTAACACTACCCTACACTCACACAGTGCCATGTTGTTGACCACCACATCGCCCGGCCAGCCGTTTCACAGGGGGCCCTTTGTACGCCGAGACCAGGTTCATAACAAAACCACTTCCCTGCCTTTGTTTGCTGATCTGCTTGATTACAAATCCACTGCAATGCTTTTCTGTGGGGGAAATGAGCTAGCAAGTGCTCGCTGTCCACACAAACGGCGGGGGGGAAAAGTGCTGAGCGGCATGACATCGGGGCAGCACTACAATACAGAGGCGGCTCAGGTGAATGGGGAGCCGCAACGCCCCAAACCATGACACCACACTTTTCACCCGACAACAAAAACACCCGACTATCAAACTCGTGTTTTGTTCTCGTAAAACACCGTTTTATGAGAACTACAGTTCTCGTAAAAAACAGTTAAATGAAGTGGATCATTTGAGGTCAAGTCATTCAGGACTAATAAATACTGCTCAGACATCAACGACAAGGCACATTTAGACTGCGGAGATGTTTCCCGTTGTAATACAGACCACATGTGGCCAAAATTAATATCGGCTTCCCCATCTTATCTGACGTTTTCCAAAGTGTCTCCGACACCATTTTGGTCGAGCCGTGCAACAACTACAACAACAAAGGGAAAGGTTTCCTTTAACTGGTTGGGCTGTAGCACATGATAGGCTGGTAGAACCAGTTGTACCACTGCTCCCTGCACCCCTCCCTTCTGTTTTCACATGGAACAATGATAACCGTCTCATTTTTCACATTCTTCCCTCAGTGTCGTGTCAAAAAGAAATGTCCACAAAGGAGCGAAGGGGTTGAGCATGTCCCCTACAGAGTACGGTACAGGTGCACGCGGCTGTCGTACCTGATGATGACACACTGGTTCTCACGGTCGATCATCATGTTTCTGTACATGTTGTCTGCCAGAGCGTAGATGTGAGGAGGATTTTCATACTGGGCCTGGATGGATGAAAGCAAAAATAAATCCGCTTTGCATAGAGAACGCAACAGCTAAACGACATTCTCTGTTCAGCACACACCGTTTGGTGCCGCATAGCTTCATAGTTACTTACATACTTACGATGACATTCAACAAAATACATTTTCTAAATATTCTTAGGGAAGGCCGGTGTCACTTTCATTTAAAGGAACACGCCACCCCCAGGTGAAATTGGGTCACTCCCCGCAGTCCCTAGAGTTGGATGAGTGAGCCAAAGCGTTTTGTAGCCGACCCAGCCATTGTCCTAATCTAGAAACGCCGCGGTTAGCTTTAGCTTAGCGTAGTCACTGTATTCCAACTCAAGATTTGTTATAATTATTTCTCGTAACCTGTACACTCACATCGAGTACAAATATCAATGCAAATTTACACAAAGGAATTTACTAGACCAATTTAGATTTGGAACTATTTTCGGGCATAGCACCGGCAAAGCACCGCTGCCAGGCGCAAGGACACCAGTAGCAGAGAACTGTGTAGTCACGGGTGTATTGACGGAAATTGAGGGTTTTCAGGTGCTGCCTGGTGTCCTTGCGCCTGGCAGCGGTGCTTTGCCGGTGCTATGCCCGAAAATAGTTCCAAATCTAAATTGGTCTAGTAAATTCCTTTGTGTAAATTTGCATTGATATTTGTACTCGATGTGAGTGTACAGGTTACGAGAAATAATTATAACAAATCTTGAGTTATTTGATTCACTTTTGCAACGATATGCTAGCTGGACACTCTGGAATACAGCGACTACGCTAAGCTAAAGCTAACCGCAGCGTTTCTAGATTAGGACAATGGCTGGGTCGGCTACAAAACGCTTTGGCTCACTCATCCAACTCTAGGGACTGCGGGGAGTGACCCAATTTCACCTGGGGGTGGCGTGTTCCTTTAACTCAAATCTGCCCTATGATGCGTTAGATGTTATATATTGGAAGCTGTTGTTAGAACTTAATGGCACTGTCAATGTCTATGGCACTAAATATGAACGTTGTTGCTTTTGTTCATAAAACCAAACCTAAGCAAAAACCAAAAGGATTAAATAGGCGTCGTCCTATAAACCATTAATTGACTAGAGTTTAGATATGTTTTGACGTTTATTGTCATAGTGAATTTGACATCTGCCCTCAAACAGCTTTTATGCAAGACAATGATTTCATTGTGCATTTAACTACATTGGCTCGCAGTAGGATTGCAAAGAGCATTCGAAGAAGACTTGAACAGGCTGTTCTTTAGAAAAAAGGTACTGCTTGTTCCTTAACACAAAAATATACACTGTGCAGAACACTGGAAACTATTTCAGCAACACCTAACTCAATACATTTCCAATCCCCGCCCACAATATCAAATCGCTGGCTAGATGGATACTTCTTTCCTCACTTAAAACAGAAGCCATGACTTTGTGTCGCAGTGTCATGTGTCAGCTCTGGCACTAGAGGGGTTTTACTTACCGCACCCTGATACATTTCAACTTCTTTTTCTCCAAAGTATGGCATCTGCTTGAATGGATTGATGGAGATGAGCACAGGGCCAATGTATGTCTGATGTCATCAGTTATGGACCATATATTACAGATGGATGCAACGGCAGGAAACCAAAGTACTATATAATGCAAAATCCATCATTCCTTCCAAGTCCAAATGCAAACAGTACAGCTAGTGTTTGTGGGAAGTGCCCTACGCATACATGTAAACTTCTTTATGGCCATCTGTAAAGTGTTGAAGCGTATGAGATAATGACGTTTGTCCTAAATCTAATTTGTAGTCGCTGTGCGTGAACGAAAAATGACATAATCGTGGCCCTGCCTCGCACGGTGTTCATATAGGGTTCATACGGTGATTAGTCGCGTGTCGCGTGTCGCGCGCCGCTGAAATGTCGAAGCTCCGCGGACAGAGCGCACCAACTGCACGTCCACCGACAACGTTACGGGAAACCGGCGACTATAAACGTCATGGCGACTTGTGGCCGTACTTTACAAACGGCGCATCGCGCTTCATGTGATCGGGTCTGACATCAGAGCAGAGGTGTGGCATAATATGATGATCGAGTCCGGGCCTTGTAAGGACTCAGTGTTTACACATTATAACAAATGGATCGGACGTTGTAACACTGAGATTTTTGTTTGGCACGGAGGTTAAATTCTGCTCATGGTGAATAGAAGTGGGATTGCGGGTGGCCTCCAGTGATCCCCGGCTCGTCGCGGCGGCTGAAAGACCCCAGTGTTGCGGCCACCGAGCGACCCGAGCCCTGACTCGGAGTTTGAGTCTAAAACTGAACTTCACCTTGGTTAAACGTAATACATCCTGGAATCCACAACTTTAGTACGTCCGTACTGTTGGCACTCAAAGAGTTATTGAAAAAGTCTAGCGGTGATTTGCATGAAACAACAACCCCGGTGCTCGAATTCAAAGCCTTTCTCCATGATATATGCAGGGAGTTTTGCCACGAGCATATCCTGACCCAACACAAAGCAATGACTGTGTGTGATAGCAGGAAGGTGTTATTCTAATAAACTGTCATTACATCTCTCCATTGTCAGTGTCTTTCCCAGATACAGCACAATGAGATCAAAGCAGAATACACTTGATTAACGCACACACACACACACACACACACACACACACTTTGAGAGATTATAAAGGGAAAGGGGACTTTCAGAGGCCATGTGGGGGAGTTTAGGGAGCCAGGAAGAGGTAGAGCCCCCCCCCCAGTCCCAGAACAGACTAGTGGGAGGGCGGACCCCTTATAAATGTTACCGTATTACTCATAACTGCTCAGAAACGAAGTCAGGAACCGCCATTCAGCTATTCTGGGAATAGCGTGGAGTGTGGAGGGGGCCCAGCTATTTCTCGCCGGCGTGTAAAGCGGGAGTGTGAAAAAGGATACAAAGATGTAGTCATCCATGTATCTCTTCTTGAGGTTGTCCACGATGGAGTCCTCGTTGATCTTGCTGAGCAGCACCATGTCGTCCACGCCGCTGTGTTTGACATTGTGGCTCTGCCAGTGGTACCGGTAGTGGCCCCGGCTCCCCTGTAACACAAGAAACACAAGCGCACAACTGTAGCATAGCCCGCAAGATGTTTCACACTTTCTTTGTCCTTACTTTTCATTTGGACATTTTGTTGCGTGCGTTTGTTTATTCATGACATTTGACACCTAAGTGAGTGGAACAGTTGTTGTGTTTTTGTATGTTTTGGTTGTGGACCCTAGGGAGACAAGTGGGTTGCCAAGGCACCAACTGTGGATAAAGCTAAACTTTAAGTGATTTGTTTGTGATTTACATCAATGTAGGGGCTCAGCAATTTGTTTCACGTCGGCCTTCTGTGTCTTTATGTTTTTTTCTCCCATTAGTTCTCAATAAGGCCCTTGCCTTCCGACAGCACGGTCCCGATGGTTAAATAAATAAACACACTTTTTCACCTAGACAAGTTAATGGGATTGTGCTCAACCACACAGATGATGAGCTATGTTTTTCTAGCTGTGAAATATAACAAAGTCAGGGTTCCCATAAGTGCTGCTGCAGACGTATTGTGGGCACAGTCCGCCTCCTTCATGTGTTGTTACTCCGGATTAGTTCATTTGAGAACCTTCTGGACAAAGCTGAGGTCATTTGTCATGTGCTATGAGTCAATCTCATCTGGCTACTAAGGGGGATTGAGCCTCTTTCTCCTGGATGGACAACTCAACAGAGCTGATCCAAAACGTGAGTCATGGCTAGACACATGGCACACAATTTGATTCTTCATTCCCGAATCGTCGGGTCAAAAAAGGGTAGAGAAAAAAAGGCCTTTTCGATTATTTTATTTGGCTTACATTAGCATTTGATAGAAAGGAAGTATTTCATAAACACACTTATGTCTGCAAAAATATAAGTGTGAAAAAGCATAAATATTGCCCCCTCGGTGAATCATATAATTCAGCTTTGCTGCATTAAAGGGATCAGCAGAAAATGAGCCAGGACTTTACATCCAGAAATGACATTTGAGGTAAAGGTGGTAGACCACCAAGCAGACTATAAAGGACTACAAACAAAACGCATAGTGAGGACGATTAAACATTTTCAGCCGAGTTTACTGTCCGTTTTTGCCATAATTATTATACAAGTGGCATCTGTTATCCTTTTTTTCCTCCCATTTCTCAAATTAAACCGAAAACATCTCACGTTTTCATTGGGAAACTTTGCGGCGTCTTCGTTAAGCAACAGAGTGATTAGTTCAAGACGGAGACTGTAGAACATGACGGCCAGAATGTCAGCTATTTAAAGAATGGCTTCATATGTTCAGCTTTAACCCCTTACTTCACCGGTGCCAGATAACCACAAACATATTCGAAGCCGCAAAACAATGGCGCGGTGTGTCTGCGTCGGTTTGGAGGTACACTTTTTTCTAAACCCCGCCTCGGAGGTGCCTATATTACAACCGCAGACATCCGCCGCCGGCCTCTGGGAAACTCTTCTGTCGAGCTTTTCTATGGTTAAGCGATGTAGGCCTACTTGGTGGCAAGTTGATGGGAAAGAGAAGGGAGGGGAGGAACGTTTGTTATTTAATTCCCAGCCCACATTTTTCTCCTTGCCCGAGTCCACGGTTCCTCCAAAACGTCCCTTTGGTCAGAAGCTCGCCATTCTAGCCGTCTCTCTGATATCCTCCTGTAGTGGTTTTGATTAATAATGTATAAGCGATCCATTTGGAAAGAAAAGGCTTATATTTTTTTTCTGTCCAACCTAGGCTAACCTAAACCTGTGGGTGTGTATCTAGGTTCGTTAAGGCAATTCCACTGTTTTAATCACCCGTCGAATATGCCACATAATGACGGGAAAGTAGTCGTCATGGTGACGAAGGTTATGTTTTTACGCAACGTTGTGTTTTATGGGATAACACAATACTGCTCAAGAGGCGGGGGGGGGCGTCTTTGTTTGTTTTGAATTGCCCATGCTGCGGGTTCGTGCATCTCTCAAATGAGAGAGTACACCTTGAGTTTAGCCGGTGAAAGGCTGCTGCACCGGGTCTATGAAAAGGGAGAGAGAGCGGTCGGAGAATGCAAACAAGACGCCGGGTCCCAGGGGGGACACCGGAGAGCCGGCTAGAGTCTGCCGTAACAACGGCGTCACCATGGATCCACCTCGCACTTCCGGCTCGCGCATCCTCCCAAACACGCGACGCACGTCCCCAGTCAAGGCGCCCGTCGGGCCGTTTCTGCTGCATTACGTCGCCATGTTTTATTTTGAAAAGCCGCTGCGAGATGTTTGAATAGTTGCAGTAGTTTTGCTTGTATTTCTTGTATTGTCATGTTTTTTTTTGTTTTTTTTTTAAAGAAACGCTGGAAACTAGATATTTTGTATGCATGTTTGAGGATTTTTTTTTTTGCACCCCGATCCATAAGTACAAGCTTTTCCTTCATGCAAATACCATTACCTTATAAGGAGAGTGCTGAGCAAAGCCCAGCTCAGGGTACAGGAAATGGCTGGGTTTGAGTCAGTATCAAAAGCAGCACTTTTCCCCCTCTTCTGTCTGCAATGCCAATTTCCCTCTCTACCCTAGATTTGACACGCATCCTACCATGTGTTTGAAGGTATTTCGGAAAAAAAAAGATTGATAAAAGATATATAAAAAAAAGATAAATAGGAATGAGGTGAAAGAAAAGTCATAGACGATTTGGGATTTGAAACCTCATTTTCGAGGATCCAAACAAGAGGATACGAAGTGAACAACCAAAAGAGAGGGTTATGCAAAACCAACGATGGCCAGGTTATACCATCTTACTTGGGAATTTGCCCAGAACAAACCGCAGTTGCACAACCAAACTGAACAGTGGTGCTGGTGTAGTATTTTGAGGTGAATTTCTGGAAAATAATACTCCGTTGTTGGTTCATCTTATAAATGATGTGACTAAAAATGAGGAATGCAAATATTAAAGGCTCAACAGAAACTGTTAAACAACAAATAGGGCAACAGAAACTGCCTCGCACGGAACTTGTAAACTGGTAAATCATTTATTGTGTTTGCGCTAATATTGTACCACCTGAATAACAGTTGGTTTCAAGTTGCCAAGAGAAACATGGTAGTTACTCTAACAAGATTTCCATTGTTTGTGGGTGATAATAATACATGTTTTTTACATGAATTCTAATAAATGCGTCTCCCACACAGGGAGGTTTAGCAGAAATTCAAAATGGAAGAGGACCATCTGCAATGCTCATCCAAAACACATCTCAGTGGCCAAATTGAGAAAACAAAAGAGCAACAGTGACCCACAACATTTGACAGTGCCGACCATGATTACAATTCAGAGGAATGGGATATTGAAGGTGATCACAAGTGTCCAACTTGGATCACAGATCACAGCAATCACAGCACCCTTTTTTTTCAATGAGCCATTCAAGCCCAGGATAGAACAAACTGGAGGGCAGCTCAGCACATGGCCATTGCTTGGCATGTTGGCTGGTGGCGACCTACCTAAGAAAACCCACCAGACTTGGCCTTGGAGCTGGTCTGGCTTTCCTGAACCAGGCAGTAAATAACTGCACACTAATGCAAAAGACAGGGCAGTTTAAACAGTCTTTGTTACCCTTGGTTACGGGTATGGGAATATAAGTTACACACAGACCATAACTTTCCACTGTTTCTCTATGAAACATAAACACCTGCAGATGGAGGCGAGCGGTCGATGGATAGGGACGGGGAGAGCGTTCAAGCATTTGCACTGCAGTGTTCAACGACGTCGCGTGTGCTTCCAATGAGGGCGCACAGTATCAATGATGCTGACCAGCCACTTTCTACATGTTGTCCTCCGCTAAGGAGTGTGTAAGTGTTAATGATCTAAGATGGTCAGATAGTGCTGAGTCTACAGGGCATGGCTGGGATGTTCCCAGGCCATTACACTGTAATGTGATGATGTCACTGTGTCTTTTAGAACTTATCGCACATTTGGCTCATTTGTATTCATCCAAAGATAGGAATACTGTGGGACACTCGGCCTTTGAAAGAGATGACGCAGTCAAAGAGGATATTAAATAAATTGTATTTTAAGACTTTTTGGTTTCAGTTGGGCCCCAATTCACAATGGTGAAATTCCTATGATAATAGTAAGCATTAAAACAATGACGCAATTCTCAAAAGAGGATTGCTGAGACTGATTATGACTATTATGACTACTATTGACGCTATTCCAATATTTATTCTGGCCAATGACAATGACTACAATCCCTATCTGTGTAATTGAAGAGCTTTGCATAAATGAATATACCATTCAAAAGACCATTGTTGTTAGAAAAGACAGGCATTAAGAAGACACAAATAAGCCACTCAATATTCCCTGAAAGAGGAAGTAATGAAAACATTTAGTAACCAAGGGGAGAGCAGCAGCCAATAAACAGATAAGGCAGTCAACACTCATTGACTCAGAGACCATCTGATGTATGACAACAGCGAAACTAAGAAATAGCACAGCTGGTGCAATATTCCCTGAGACAAGTTGTGTATTATTTGACACGGATGAAACTTCATTAAAAAGAATTTAGTGTTCAACCAATAAGGGTGACATGTTTGGGTCACTTCGCCAATAGCATTCACACCAGTTGAAACCCTGGTGGTGGTGCAGCTCTGTGCTGTGGTGGGTAATAAACAACCAGACCTTGACAATCCATTGAGGTGAACCAAGCTCAAATGATTGATTTAAGTTTCATGTTCATGTTATTTAGATATAAGAATGAGAGCCCCATACATTGTAGACTATTAATGCATGATGCAAAAACATTAACATTGAATTGATTGAACACCAGCCAATTGATTGGCTTATAAATTATCAATTGGATTTTCTTTTCCACACAATACATGAGATTCTCTATGGGTTCAAACATTAACCTGTATATGCCCTGAGACAGGCTGCCCTCGCAATTTGATACAGGTTGGTAGTTTAGGAACTAAAACAGAGATACTGCACGTTTTGGATGATGTTGACCCCGGCAACCAGCAACATGTAGTTGTCCAGTTCAATGTTCAGCTTAAATTGCAGTTTGTTGTGTTTCTACTGAGTGTGGCGGACAAATGTGTGAGATTAAGTTCAAGATCAACAACACAATTGAACATCAACCGGCAGCTGTTTCAAAGTGTCAGACAAGCAATACTGTCGTATTGTGTCATATACAGCCACTCTTAATATACCATGATGCAAGCAAGTGTTAAGAATACGTATAGCATAATAGTAGCAAAAAGCACCAACAAATCCCCCCGCCTTGAATGTAATCCGCACATGTGACCCTCTGAGCTCCATGAGAACTATACAACAATTAGTGAACGAGACACAAAAATGGTATAACATACACATTGATGTGAACGCATCACGTACGCACGTCAACACTCATTCGCTTCCCATTAGTGACAGACACCTAATAGGTCAGAGTCGGCCTACGAAAAGTGTGTGAGGTGAGTGAACCACAGTGACATGCGTAACGAGTTCTGCAGGTCCCCAGACTGGATATTCATCCTGTTTTTAGAGACTGCTTAAATTCCCCTGTAAATCTGTTCAGCAGAGACGGGGGTTTGGGAAAGCCAAAGCTTGAAAATGGGGAGGGGGGGGGACAGGCTGGGGGGGGTGTTTCTGAGTATATGCACCTCCCAGTAGGAGAGACTAGGCCTAATGCAAGCCATCTGCTGTCATACTGACTTACTTTTCTGCATCTGGCAGGGAGGGAGAACCCATAAGCAATGTTTCTGTTTGCTATTTCAGACAGTGTGACAGACTGGCTATTTAGCTCTTGTTCTAATGAATGGGGCACCCTTGTGCCTCTTCACATATTTCTAAAGAACAAGGTCAGAGGACGTCTGCGCCCGCAAAACCTCTTTACCTTTTCGAGGCCAGATTCGACCGTGAAGTTTTGATTTCTTGAACACTTTAATGTTCTGTAAACCGGTCGTCGTAAGGGGGGGGGGGGGGTTAGACCGACCTGCCGTTAACAGAAGGAAGCCAAACTGAATCTCCTAAGTAGCAAACACCTGAATGAAAATGACCACCAATGAGTTAGTGGCCATCATTGGTGACCCAGGTGACAAACAAACTACTCCTGGCATCTGATCCAGCAGTAATGAAGACCCATTTACTTCAGGCTGGACAAAAGAAACAAAAGACAAATAAAAAAAACATGAGCTTGTCAATGTAGAAAAGGCGGAGGTCATGCAACCTCCTTGTATCACTTTGTACGTGCTGAGGGGAATGCATTCAACCACCAGGAAAAACCTGTATCCACGTCAGGCTGCATGAGCACAGATGAGCGCGCGCACGCGCGCGCGCGCACGCACACACACACACACACACACACACACACTGGTTACCTGGGCTGCGCTGCTTTGGCCAACCGGTTTGTCTATTTAAAAAGGGTTGGGCTCATCATTGAAGGCTATGATACATGATCCGTAAATAAATAAATTAGACTATTTATCCTACTGGAGGGGGGGATAAAAAGGAGAAAAAGAAAAACTAAAAGTGTGTGGTGTCCTCCACCACAGAGCAAACGTGTGCGCCAAGCTCTGGGTCAATGTTCACCTTGGATAACAAAAGTAGCCTGTTAACATAGTGGGCTACGGGAGAGATAAACTCATTTTACTCTAGGCCGACTTTAATACACTTTTTCTTTTCTTTTTCTTCCCCTTTCTATTGTACCACACACGAGCATAAATGTGCTGGCTATAAATAAAAGTTCAGGGAACACAATACATTTAGACTCCACTTAATGAAGACTTTTAAAAAAAAAATATGGCAACATAATGTGAACATCATCAGCAACATCAAAGAGCAGCAGTACACAGCTTATATCTCTAAAATAAACATAACCATATGGGACAACATCAACACCGCAAAGTCTCGCGATCACTCACCATCCTCCACTGCTTCTTCTTCTTTATAATATATAGGCAACTTTATCTTCTCTTTCGTATCCCACCGCGAGAGCGGAGAAAAAGGTAATGGTTTTCAAACCGAGGTGGTCTAAGTCTTGGTAGGGGGGGGGGGGGGGTGGAAATATTCAACACCGAAAGTCCTGCGCGAACAAGACCAAGATACGGTCCAGGTCCTCAGAAAGCATGGATGCTCCTCCTCGGCGGCCTCCTCCCTCCTCACGACATCATGCTCGTACGGGACACTACGATACCGTATGGTGGTGGTGGTGGTGGTGGGGGGGGGGGGGGGGTGAGGGGTGAGGTGAGGTGGGTGAAGGGGGGTGGGGGGGGTGGGGTGAAGACTCCTCTCTCTGTTGTTTGAAACAGCGAGGGGGAGGAGGAGGAGGAGGATGACGTCATTGACGAAGAGGCAAACCGCAAACCCATATATGGGAGAATCGTCCCCGTAACGTCACGCAGGAAAACCCAGGGGGGAGATGGACCAATGGGAGCAGCCGTACGGCGGGACGAGCTGAAATATTCATGAGTCGTGCACTGCGCATGCGCAAGCCTCATATATATATATATATATATATATATATATATATATATATATATATATATATATATATATATATATATAATTGTTTATGTGTGTGCAAGATGACAACCAACAACAAGATGACATGCCATTTAGCCTATTTTGTGGTCAATTAATAGTTTATCCCGCGATGTAGGCAATATAAGCTGTTACAAAGTTAATTGAATACACAGATCAGTCATCTTTCTAGGTGGGTGAGGGTCTTTGAATGAAGTAAGGGTGTGACTGCTAATTGTAGGCCTGCTAATCAGGCTGCTGATGAGGACTACTACGCTGTTGGTAGGCGTTTGGGACACATGACTTGGAAACCAGCGCTCCCTGGTGGACTCTTTAAGGGACACATGTTGGTGGGGCACTTGGTATGGGATTTTCTACAACAATTATAACCAACTGTGTTTAAAAGGGAAATCATTCTCCGGTATAGTATAAACATATAGGCTAATAATGGAAACCATCCCAGGAAACATCAATATATGTGATTCATCGGTTAGGGTTAGGGTTAGCAGCCCACATGTACAGAAAGCATCTCTTCAAGATCCATACGTTGCACTCAGATCGACATCTTACGATCGACCTTAAACACAACTATTCAATACTAATAATCCGTACTGCATTCATATATCACTTTTGCTTTTACTATCAGTTTTACAGTGAGTTTGGAGGGATATCACACCGCCTTCACTACCACCAGTGTGTCGCCCCACTGGGAATGCATGTGCCAAGATCACAGTGAGACGTGAAATAATAATAATAATAATAATAATAATAATAATAATAATAATAATAATAATAATAATGATGATGATGATAATAACAATAATGATAATAATAATAATAATAATAATAATAATAATAATAATAATAATAATAATAATATCATAATCATCATCATCATCATCATCATCATCATCATCATCATCATAAGCAATATCACACGAGAGGGAGTGCTGTTATGCCGAATATCAGCACGGCCGCGGTCGCGAAGATACAAATAGTTCCGCGTTGCCAAGCAACTTGACAATACTTTTTATATCATGCCACTTTTTTATATTTTATATCATGCCACTTTTGTTATCCTCAGTACTTGCTTTTGCACATTGTCTGTTGCAGGTTGTTTGTTTTTCTGTTTTATTGTGTAGAATATAAGATATTTATGTCTGTTCGTTGTGTTTCTGCCCTTTCGACTTTTTAATTCTATAGTGTATACTACACTGTTCTGCTGCTGTGATAAGTAAATTTCCCCGTTGTGGGATGAATAAAGTAAATCTAATCTAACACATCAACATTTCCGGCTACTGTATCGGTCATTACTAGAGCACCTGTAAAGCGGAGGGATACATCACATGTGTGGTTAAAAGTCCCAGCGCTGTTGTGCTGAATATCAGCACTCGTGGAACGCCTCTCGTCCAATCAGATGGCTCGGTCGGAACTAGCTGCTGTATAATGATGATAATAATATTATAATAATCATAACATAAATCGAGTGACGAGGGTCCGTGTACGAAGTATAATTCATTTACAGTTGTTCACGTTGTATAATGAAAAAGGCCAGTTTCGGGGGTATTGCGTAATTTCATTGTCCGAGACGTGCAATGCAATTCAGCGCGCCAAAGCGTCAGCTTGTTCCATTATCCAAGTTGTACAATGAAAATTGAACAAGGAAGTGGAGAGCCGGAAACAGAGACAGCTCGCCTTCAAAGTAAAGCTCGCCTTATAAGTAAAAGTCGTGCGTTTTGAAGCGTGAATTTAATTTAAGGAGCGCTAAACTAAATAAATAAACAAATAGCCTCAATCAGGGGTCTTCAACGTTTTCCAGGCCAAGGACCCCCAAACTGATAGAGAGATGGAGCGGGGACCCCCTACTTATGTTGTGTAAAATTGTGTTTTATATTAAACTGGTCCTATAGTGCCATGTATAAATGTACCTTGTTATTGTGCATTCAATACTAAGATATTGAAATAATACACAGGTTCATATATTCATGTGCAAGGTACAGTGAGTAGGGTGGCCATGCCACTGCCATTCATAAACATAATGTAGCGTCCGCCAGGACGCGTTGGAAAGACGACGCAGTGGTGTTCAGCAAACAACATTTATTGCTGCAACAGAACAGTTTACTGTCGGCAGTAACCACGCCAAAACAACTCCAACATAAAGTTAGCCGTAACTCTCTCATATGTTCCTCGCGCTCAACCCAGGCTCACACACACACACACACACACACACACACACACACACACACACACACACACACACACACACACACAGCCCTCATTCCGTCAAAAACTACAACACCACACCGGATCTAGAGCGGAAACAAAACAGGCACGCCGCACACACTTGTTTAAGAGTAGTAGACGTTACGTTTTGAGTGGATGGCGAGCGCGAGACGCCGAAATGGATGCCAATAATATTCTGAATGGAAAGTTTACTTTTAAAAAGTCGCCAGATGGTTCCATTGACAAGACCAAAGTGATCTGTGTGTTTTGTCGTTGTGAACTGAGCTATCATCGCAGCACGTCCAGTCTGAAATACCAGCCGTTCCTCCGATCACCGTGGTCAAATGAGCCGCACTTATATTTCAAGTGTACAAATATTCTCAGCATTACGGTAGCGGAGAAACCGCGTATTCACTTCCGGTTTTTCAAAATAAATGTACCTATTAAGAACAGTAAGCTAATTAAAACCTACATTTAAATGAAATATGTTGTATTAGTGTTTCATGCGCCCATGATGAATGAAAAACTTAATATCAAGTATCTTTATTGCAACAATGTGGAGAAATGCCAAACTAAAAGTCCCATATTTGTGCCTCCAAGTGGCATGTTTTGTTATATTTGAACTACTGTAAAATCACTTTGCTCAATATTCCCTGGCTATGGGTGGTATATTTGACTTGTACACATGTAGGACTACACCCACATGCAATATCAAGCATTTTTACTGTACCATTTTGGAGATATTCTACAATAAAAGTCCCATATGTGTACCTTCGGATAGCACAATTTCATATATTTGAACTACTTGAATATACATGAATTGTTTGGAGTTCACATTGTGGGAATATTGAGCAAAGTGATTTTACAGCAGTTCAAATATATGCAATTGTGCTATCCGAAGGTACACATATGGGACTTTTATTGTTGAATTTCTCCAAAATGGTACAGTAAAAATGCTTGATATTGCAAGTGGTATTTCAGACTGGACGTGCTGCGATGATAGCTCAGTTCACAACGACAAAACACACAGATCACTTTGGTCTTGTCAATGGAACCATTTGGCAACTTTTTAAAAGTAAACTTTCCATTCAGAATATTATTGGTATCAATTTCGGCGTCTCGCGCTCGCCATCCACTCAAAACGTAACGTCTACTACTCTTAAACAAGTGTGTGCGGCGTGCCCGTTTTGTTTCCGCTCTAGATCCGGTGTGGTGTTGTAGTTTTTGACGGAATGAGGGCTGTGTGAGTGCGCGTGCGTGTGTGCGTGCGTGTGTGTGTGTGTGAGCGAGCCTGGGTTGAGCGCGAGGAACATTAGGAGAGAGTTACGGCTAACTTTATGTTGGAGTTGTTTTGGCGTGGTTACTGCCGACAGTAAACTGTTCTGTTGCAGCAATAAATGTTGTTTGCTGAACACCACTGCGTCGTCTTTCCAACGCGTCCTGGCGGACGCTACATTATGTTTATGAATGGCAGTGGCATGGCCACCCTACTCACTGTACCTTGCACATGAATATATGAACCTGTGTATTATTTCAATATCTTAGTATTGAATGCACAATAACAAGGTACATTTATACATGGCACTATAGGACCAGTTTAATATAAAACACAATTTTACACAACATAAGTAGGGGGTCCCCGCTCCATCTCTCTATCAGTTTGGGGGTCCTTGGCCTGGAAAGCGTTGAAGACCCCTGATTGAGGCTATTTGTTTATTTATTTAGTTTAGCGCTCCTTAAATTAAATTCACGCTTCAAAACGCACGACTTTTACTTATAAGGCGAGCTTTACTTTGAAGGCGAGCTGTCTCTGTTTCCGGCTCTCCACTTCCTTGTTCAATTTTCATTGTACAACTTGGATAATGGAACAAGCTGACGCTTTGGCGCGCTGAATTGCATTGCACGTCTCGGACAATGAAATTAGGCAATACCCCCGAAACTGGCCTTTTTCATTATACAACGTGAACAACTGTAAATGAATTATACTTCGTACACGGACCGACGAGCCCTCTGCTTTTCGCTGTATCATTTAGCTCCTCCCACAAACCGAGTCGCCCCGCCCCCCCGAGTCGCCTTATTAGTTTTTACAAGGTGTAATAATAATAAATTACGGGTCCGAGAGCTAGATTGACGTAAAAATCATATTAAATATAACTTACTATTTAAAAAAAATAATAATAAAAAAAATAAAATAAAAAAAATAATATATATATATATATATATATATATATATATATATATATATATATATATATATATATATATATATATATATATATATATAAACATGATGCATTTCGTCTGTGATATAAAGTGCTCTAGAGCTAGGACCTCCCCTCAGCTCCCCTCCCAACAACATAAACATGGAGGACGTCAAGTTAGCAGCATCAGTGAACAGTGTGTGTTGTAGCTAAATGAAGGCATGGCCTTCACACCGAGGACGTCGTTATTACCCGTAGCTATGTGAATTGCCTCCAGAGAAGAAGCCATTAAGTGAAGAAGCTACAACTGTTAGTGTTAGGTGATTTTGTGAAGTGGCGGTTGGGATCACAGATTGCACTTGAGTTTCTGCTAGCTCCACGTTAGCCACCTCGGATGCTAACATCGTCTGACAACTTTCCCCCCCCCGACCTGCTGCTGCTTTTCTGATCGATGGGGGAAGTCCGTCGTTATAATCGCATAACCGGTAAACTCAATGTAATGTTTTTTAGATTTCACAGCGTTAATACCGTTTTTTTTACACCGGTAGCAACTCAGCAATCCTGCTAAATTAAACTGACGACAGTCCTGTGCGGCGAGTTGTAATCCCCAAATCTGCCATCGTAAAACCATGTTTTCTGTGAAGCAACTGAAACCAACCTTCAAGTCCTATCTCCCACAGGTATGCTATCCATTGTATTATTGCAGTTACCTTTTATACGACACTTTTTACACTTTTTACCTCTAGACCTTGCTAACCAGGGAAGTGGGGGCAGTGATGATGACTGTAGGACATGTTTAACGTTAACGTTGACTGTTACTACCATCATGGTGGTCTGCAAGTCTTTATAAACCAACCAAAATGATTTCAGTAATGTATCGTTGCTTGTATTCCTATAGTTCATTTAATTTTTGCGGAGATACCGTTATGATTTATTGAAAGACGGTACACACTGTGCAACGTTAGCTACTCTAAACCTTTAAATCTCTGAATTTGACATTTTGCTGCTTGTTTTTTTTTTTTAATTTTCTTTTTTTTATGTCTCTGTCTAGACGGATGTAAAGAAAAATATAAATCCACCTATTAAAAAGTTGGAAGCAAAGCTACTTCCAGGTGAGTGTATTTTGCCATAGGTACAATCATGTGACATTACATGCAGGGCAGTGCAGTTGGCATGCTGAATCTTTGTTATATGTTAATGCTATATGTCATTTTTTCATAATATCAAATGATCTGATATTATCAAATAATATCAGATGATCAAAATATGTCATGGCATTTTGTGTCTTGTGATTGCTTTGCGTAGTCAATTGCAACTCTCATATAGCCAAGATAAATACGAGGCCAAATGATTGTTTGACTTTCTCTCTTTGCAAATGGCCTGCGGAAGTGAGGATGTTATCTCTAGTTCTTGAAATTAACACTATAATACAAACTAGGAAAGGCCTGACTTCCTATTTTCAAGTGTATAACCACTGCGTTTTACGAGGGTTTTGATCTTGCAACCGATGGCGTTGTCTTCTGAGAAAGAGAGCGCTTTGGACTTTGCACCTGGAAATTATACATTTGAGAAATTCTCCACAGAAACCTGACCGAAGACTAGCGAGCTACATATGTTGCTCTGCTTACTGAAAGCATGGTTGCTGGACCTATGCTGGTTAATGGCTTTTATCTGTATGGAGCATCTTCAGTACCTGGTTGGGGCAGGCAGCCTTACAAGTCAGTACATGGCATGGGTGCAACCAAATTACCTGCCGTTTGTCAAAAAGGAGGCCTGTTTGGTCACCTATTGTTTTTGCTGTAGCAAGCCAACTGCTTGCTATGGCAGAAGTGATACTTGGGCAGGCCTCAAATTACCATCCAACCATCTGGTTTCTGA
Organism: Merluccius polli; assembly: GCA_030340625.1. Lineage (NCBI taxonomy): Eukaryota > Metazoa > Chordata > Actinopteri > Gadiformes > Merlucciidae > Merluccius > Merluccius polli. Next base: position 143,898 of record JAOPHQ010003718.1, on the reverse strand, counting down.
AAATGGCATCAATCATCTTGGCCTCTGCCAATGCCAGTGCACTGGGAACAGTGTGGCATGGGTCTTGTTCCTCATCGATGCTCAAGAAATAGGAACTTCTTTAATAATTTTTGTGGACATGGAGAAGGCGTTTGAGTAATGTGTACATTTCATGAGAATTGGGGAGTGCTTGAGTTACTCATGCAAGCAGTCTAGTGTCTACAGTATATATATTTGAAGGAGTGTGTTTATGACTAATGCATTAATATGGTATTGTTTCCTTAATGTAGTAAGACTATTATTGTTGCTGGTTTTTAGTTAGGCTTAGGTTTGTAAAGTGCGATTTAAAAGATGTGATCCAAAACATTAGGTGTCATATAAAACTTAGTTTTACTGTTTTGCTAAATGTTTAATTTAAAGACACATACAACTAATTTGCATAATCTATGGATGTCGAAATGTTTGTGATTAATACACCTTCCCGATTCCCTGTGTTAATGAAGTTTTTTTTTTTTTATTACTTTAGGAGAGATTGTTGTCAATGAGGTGAACTTTGTGAGGAAATGCATTGCTGCCGAGAAAAGCCATGATGACCTTTGGGGAAAGCTGATTTGCACTAACTTTAAGGTCTCTTTCGTCACCCATGATGCTTTGACAAAACCGGTAGGTCTCCTCTGCACTGCCTCTTTGACCAGCAAGCTGAAGGCTAATGCCTAAGCCCGACTATATGCACTGAATCTGGAAGACATCGCGTCGCCTTGACAAATCATCTGCTTGTGGGCGTGTTGACTAGTTTTTGCTCCCAGTACTAAAAGCAAGTGGTAAAGCAGAAAGGTCAACGCCACGCCCTGTTTGTTTATTGGTGGTCTCTTGGCTTTGCGCTGCGCTCATTTGAAAAAAGTTGACTGAATTCAATTTAGAAGCACCGCAAGCTATCCCAGCGTGCTCAGCGCAGCGAATTGCTCACATCCCATAGAAAGTGAATGGAGGTGGAAATGACCGCCAGGCGATCTGCCTATAGTCGGGCTTGGGCGTAACGCCCTGTTCTCACCAAACGCGAAGTGCATTTTTCGTGCGGCATGATTACATACAAAGTCAATGCGCGGTGCGAACGCGGCGCGAACGAGGCAAAATTCATTCAACTTGCCCAAACGGCTTGCTCGAGTTGAAATTTTCATCTTGAGCAGAAAATTTGCGGTGCGAAAGCCGCGAGTAAACACGTTTGGTGTGAACATGGCATAAGGCTGTTGTATCTCATATGTATACACAATTCCATACATGTTTATACTGCTCTAGATATCATTTTCACAGAATATGCAGCATGAATTTGTTTTGCCTTAATATAATACATTTATACACTTGTTTTTGCTTTCTTTCAGAGATTTCAGGTTGCGCATCGCTTACTTGGAGAACACGACATTCCCCTTACCTGTCTGGAGCAAGTGGTGACAGGTACATGAGCTATGGCGAACCAATTGAAAAGCTTTAGGGATAATTCCAGCCAGTTATTGAACTTTGCTACCAGCCATATGCTACCAGTGTGCGCTCCTCCTTATTAACAATGAATGTTAAACACTCTGCTGCCTATCAATCAGCGTATGTACTGGACTTTTCTCATCCACTGCTTGCTTGTACATATTCATGATAATAAAAAAAAAAACCAACAACTTCTTTTTACATATGATACACGGGTTGAGTAGCTGGTTGCCTGCCCTCCGGATTAGTCAGGGCCACACTTAGGGGCTAAGTTGGTGGCGGTGCAGCAGGCCAGGGATTAGACTTGTTTATGCAACTCTGTGCTGTCATGCGCTGACGGGGCAAGGGCAAAGCGCTTGGAGCCACTGTTTGTTATGCTAATGTCATGGACCATGGAACTTGTTTTTTTTTTTTTTTTGCCAGTCTGTGTGTGACAATATTCATTTTTGAGTTAACAGTGCTAAAAGAGCTGGTCTGCAAAAGCACATGCAGTTTACATTTCAGTTTTTTAATCCTCTCCCGAGAGGAAGGGGGCGAAGTAAAGTACCAAGTTTAGGTACTTTCCAATGCCAAGTGTCTAATATCCAAAATAGGATTTTTGGACAAACTGTGAAGTAGTTTCAATACCTAAACTATGATGCATGAGCTGTTAAGATTCATTTGATCATATAATACGTTTTTGTGTTGCTTTGAGAGCTGCGCTATTATGAAGATACAAAGAGTTGATTAGTGTTCCCATCGACATTGGTGAGTAGATAATGGGACGCATTCTCATTTTAGGATCTTGTATTCCTCCATCTGTGTTTTGCCATTTGTTCACAGCAGCCATTGCTGCAATTTTAGTCGTTTTTTAAATTTTTTTTGGCATATATTTTCTTTAATATATGCTTAGGTGGTTTTCTTTCAACATGACTTGTAACATCGACAATCGGGCATGTACCTCTCGGATGTTTTGATTTGTGCTCATTTGCATCATTGGTTACTGCACAGTACCTCACCTCCAAACCGCCTCCAAAGCATCCAAGACACTGTTCACGTGTTGTTGTTTGTGTTATCACTCAGGTCTGTGTGTGTTTTGTTTGCTTTATGCTGCTAGTTTGGATTAAATGTGTCCTGTTTAAATGTTCTCCAATTTTCCACTTCTGCTTTTTTGTTCTGCTTGGCATTTACTGGCAAGGTCATTTGAGTTTCATTATAAATTATCATAAAAACACCATACACAATGGGTGATGAAAAAGCTTGTATGCATACTCTTTTTATATGCTGGTCATCATCAAGAGGTATACTGTGTTTCTTTATATTTACAAGGTATTTGTGTCATCACATTAATTTGATGTCACTATGAAAATGCAGCTAACTAGTAGTTGAAGGAAATGCATCCTGTAAACCTAAATGCTTTTGGTTTTTAGCAAATATTTCTGCTGTTGACATTTCATGCGTTTCTTGTTCTGTCCAAAGACTTCCTACTTATTTCTTAATGACGATGGAATGTTCTCAAATATCCTTAATGGAAAATAATATGCATCAGTGAGACATTCCTTTAGACATGATTTGATGTTGTATGATACTTGTAGTAAAGGAATCTGAATTGTTATCTTTCTTTTTCCATCTCATCTTTCTTAATATCATTCAAGGCATTTCTGTTTATTTGAAGCTTAGAACGTGTTTTTTTGTTTTTTTTGTTTCAGTCAACGATGTGAAGGGGAAGAAGAAAGTGCTGGGCTGCAATCAGAAGCTCAAGTTCAATCCCAGCGAGCTGATCCTATACTGCAAAGACTTCCGCATCGTCAGGTTCAGCTTCGACGAGGCTGGCCCAGAGGGTGCAAAGAAGGTAGACCAACCCAATGTTGTTGTTGTTGTTGTTGGATCATTTCTCATTTTCTATATATGTTTAACGAGTATTGTCATCCGATTTGTTTTCATTGGCTAGGCAGGTTTAAAACCTAATTTTAGTTGTCTTCAATGGTACAATGAGTGAAACACTAGCTTGACCATGCAGTATATATATTAAGAGTATATGCAAGAAACTGAAACAGTATTTCCTGCACAATAATATTATTACATTTTATATATTAACCAGCAACTTGTATTTTAACATGACCATTACCCATAAATTATAAATCATCATCGCAAAAAGTATGTGTTTTTCATTAGTCGGAAGCAACAAACAAAATCACATGTTAAGGTAACACCGGTCAAATGCCACAGTTTGTATGCTGGGATAAAAACCAACCTTGGGCAGAAGGTGCCAGACCACGGGAACATGTGACTGAGTACAGAACTTTAAATTCTCCACCACAGCCAGCGGAAACAACGGTTCTATTCAGCCCTCTTGCCCTATGACATCTCCGGACACACTCATGCGATTGCATTCGAGGTTGTGTTACTCACGTCAGTGGCAGAGTGTGGCCAGTGCTAGAAAATAATTGATGTTTGTTATTGCACATGCTGTAATTATGTATGCTGTTTTGATTGTGCAACGTGTATTGCTTGCTTTCCTCTTTGCGGGAAAAAAGCTACTCAAAATAATCTGATTCTGATACCTCATTCGATTATCTCCATGGTGTTTATATTCTTTTACCACCAAACCACCAAAGGCTGCCCAAATAAGGGACGACTAATGAATAACTATAGGGGCATATACTAATTACCAAGAACGGTTCTGTAGCACTAAACTGCTTATCTATTTTTTTTTTTGCAAGGTGTGCGTTTTTTTTTTGTTGCAATTCAATGTTTTTAAATATATTTCATTGAACAACCATATGTTTTTTTAGTGTTTCTCTTTTCACAATTTTACAATAGGAATACATTATATTATGAAATAATGAATGCAGAAGCCCTTAAATGATGACCACACAGGATTCTATAGAGTAATCATTTTTTATATCCTTTTTATTTCTGGAATCCGTTGAGTTTTGCAATTCATGTTGTTTAATTGCGCTACCTAAAGGTACCACATGGCAGTTTAATTGGGCATAGAGTAACATGTTTCTGACTGCCCCTATCCTTAAGTGTCTATATATGGAAACCACATATGTAATTACTGCTTTCTCTTAAAATGGCCCTTGTTTTATATTGTGAAGTATGGATTGAAGCCAATCTATATAGACCTTTCTTCCACTGTAAATTACAGAGCTGGGGGTAGCAGTGCTATTTCTAAAACACACACACACCCACACCCACACCCACACACCCACACACACACTAATTAATTTAGGGTTATCATTCATTCAATGTATTATTTCTTGAGAGGATGAAAGGATACGCTGAGATCTAAACCTAAAGTGACATTAGGCTAAACCTAATGTCACTCTTATTACTCTGACAGGGACATGTAAAAGTGTATGCAGAACACGAAGAACAAACCAGGTTTCTTTGAGTATTCAACATAAACTACTTTAAAAAAAAGAGGCTTTTTATACAATCTTCCACAAAAATGTAATTATATTGTATTAGGAATCTCTAGTGGTGTGCTCCCTATTAAGCTTTTTTGATAAAGCCTTTATACTGTTCTTGTTTTTCCCCCCCTCTAGGTATGCCTTGCTATAGCCCACTATTCTCACCCTGCCGACCCCCAACTGTTATTTGGCTTTGAATACATTGGGGTGCGATACTACGGATCCCCAGGTACACACTGAGCTCAGCAGCTGTTGCACAGAAGTTCTTGGATGGCCATCTTTTTATTATCATCCAATTCCATATGTGCAAGATTGTGTGTAGGGCTGCTTTTTCTTTTTTTTTATAAAAACATAAGTAAATCTGACGTTGTACGCTATTTCATTAATATAAAATTACAAACCGTTACAACTCATGAATTGCTTTATTATTATTAATGTTTTTGTAAACGGTCTGTGCCACAGAATATGAATGTAATCGATAAATCTTTTAATCGCAATGAACATTTTTGTCCTAGCCGTGCAGCCCTAACCGTGTGTCTACCTCTATGTACCCAGAGGAAAGGGTGAACGGTGCCCGTCCTAAAGGGGGATCGCAGACCCCTCTGTTTGACTGCTCATCGGATTGGGACCGAGAGATCAAGAGGACGAATGCGGAAGAGTGGAGAGTGTGCTCCATAAACCAGGATTATGCCGTCTCGCCAAGGTGTGATTTAAAAGAAAAAAAAAAATTACATTTTTTTTTTTTTTTTAAATATCTACTACAATATCAGCGTGTTTGTATTCTTACCAGTTGAAGAATCACTACGATTCTACGAACTTTGAAATGAATGCACATTTTCATATGGCATGATGAGGTTTCCTTATTTCTGCGAGATTCAGATTAATCTTTTATTTCTTGCATTGCTTTCCTTTAGTCTCCCAGAGTTTTTCGTTGTTCCAGCCTCCCTAGCAGACCAGGACCTAAAGCAGTATGCCGTGTCCTTCGCTGACCAGCGCATCCCTGTGAGTACTTGACCACTGGTTGTGTCTAATCCCCAGACTTGGGAATCGTCTACTGTCTCAAACATGTAGCACTGTTTGTACTAATGGAGCTCTTTTCTATTGACGCATAATACACCAGTGTTTTACTTGATTAAATCACATGTGAATTGAATAGGTGCACCTGATTGTATTGGATAAAGAGGATTTATTTGTTGTTTTTCTATCTGATGAATATTAACGTCCACATCTAGGTGTGGTGCTGGAATCACTCTAATGGCAGTGCCCTTATCCGCATGGCTAACATTACTGATCCGTTTCAACTGAAGAAGCTCGACCAGAGGTATGCTAAGCCACCAGGTGTTCATCAAATACTGTTGTTTAGCAATAGGTAATACTTGTTTACTGTACACCGGACTGGCTTATGTTTAAACCCTGTGAAACCCAAATGTGGTAAGCAGGAGAGATGAGCTCAGAGGAAGGTTGGTCGAATGTCAATTCCTGACCAAATTCCAAGCTCTAGCAACACGGTATCCAACTGAATCGGTCGTTGGATGTTTTTTCTGCCAACATTGCAAATTAGTTTCGATTGGGATGTAAATTATTTGGCTACAAAATGGTAAACCCCCCCCCCCCCCCCCCCATAACATTTCATGGTGTAGTTCTCTCTATTACAGCCAGTGTGGACACACCGGTCTCAGTACACACTTCTGAGACACCAGCCACACAGGGTGTTTGTGTTTCACCTTAATTGTTAGTGTGGGTGTGTAATGACTGAACTACTCTCAATTCGCTGAAACGCGATTAGTTCACTCTTCATCACTTCAGTGACCAAATGACTCATAAATGTTGATAGGCGTCCTTCTGTGTTGTCCTAGAATATGCAATGCCATCGTCAAAAGCCACCCACAGCGCAGTGAGGCCCACAAGTTCGACCTGGACAAGAGCTTGCCAAGTATCCAAGACATCCAGAACAGCCTTGTTAAAATCCGACAGATCTGTGTTATAGGTGAGAAACTTTGGTGTGTGGTGTGTGGTGTGTGGTGTGTGGTGTGTGTGTGTGTGTGTGTGTGTTTTAACCTTTTATTATTACACAGCTTTGTTGAATACTCGATTCTGATTGGTCAATTACGGCATTCTACGGTCTGTTATTTCTGAATAGCAGACCGTTGCTATGGATAACAGGCCGTTGCTATGAATAACAAACTAACAGACTATTTTCACCCCTCACGGTGATTCAAGACCCCTCCACTTCGCTTCAGAGTCCTGCATCACCCTGTTGGGGTTTAATTTGCAATAATGACCGGCTCGCTGTACATTATCCCTTCCATATTTCTGTTTGTGTACAGATCCTTTTGAAGAGTCGGAGGAGAAATGGCTGTCATCAGTTGAAAACTCACAGTGGCTAGACTATGTCCGGTACGTAGTGTTAGACCCGTGCAATGCTCAGATGTGAAATGTGGGTGGAACTTGTTTTGGGTTGACACTATTTTAAGTTGATAGCTTATAGCAAAAATGTTTAAATGAGTAAAGCTTTAAACCTACCCCCCCCTCTTTTGTACTAAATGTATTACTAAACTGAATTTAGATGATAGTGTTTAAGAATTACCGAAGACATTTTCTTTTTCGCTAGTAGGGCTGCAACGAATTAGTCCAAGTCTTTTACATCAAGTACAAGTACATCAAGTACAAATGCCAAACATTTGCTGCCTGATGCTTCAGAAATTTAAATGTTTGGTTCATGGGTCATTATAAAATGAATACTTTAGTTTTTCTTGGCCGCTTGTGAGATAAAGCAAGCGACTTTAATCACTTTGGACTCTGGTAACTTGTGACATTTTCTAGACGAAATGATTAACCTATTAATCAAAAACATTGTCGTTAGATTGACTATGAAAATAATCATTTGTTGCAGCCCTAGATACTGGTAATAATGTTTATGAATTCCCATAGGAAATAAATGAGTAGCTTCCATGACATTCCATCCGCTTCAATGCTTGTTCTTTCCCAATGCCCCAGAACTTTCAGCTGATCTCCAAACTATTGAGGGCAAAGGACTATTACTTGCATAACATTGAGGACAATGAAAACGTGTCTTGACGTCATGCTTGGTATGTGGACACTTGAATTCTATGTAAAAGTTTAACCATGTGTGTGGTTGTGGCTTTACAGGACCTTCCTGAAACATTCTTGTGAGGTGGTGTACCTACTCGAAGGGATGAATGCTTCAGTCATTCTGCAAGGTAAACCCCTCCCATCACGATAATCAAGTTGAATTAAATGCTTTGTTTAAAGGTGCTGTAGGTAAGATTTGAGAGTTGTAAAGAGAGAGTGGATTCCCCGAACCAGTCAGGGAAGAGATGCTGATTGGTCAGAAATGAGCCGGGAATGGTCTCAAATCTAAATGGGCTCATACAGAGGCAGGCGCAGTCAACTCAAAACAGATATCCTCATAGCGTATTTTACTCACTAATAGCTGACGGATGGTTATGGCATTTCTAACAAATTAAAAAACTATTCCGGCATAGCCAAAATGAGTCTTGCCTACAGCACCTTTAACGTTGTGTAATTAAACATGTCTCAATGTCTTTCCTTGTCAAAGGGGCATGTTGAATATGAATCTGGCTTCTCTGTCTCTCTCACCCTGGCACACTTCCAGAGGAAGAAGACCGGGACCTCAACTGCGTGGTGTCCTCCCTGGTGCAGATCATGCTGGACCCTCACTTCCGCACATTGTCTGGTTTCCAGAGCCTTGTGCAGAAGGAGTGGGTGATGGCTGGCCATCGCTTCCTGGACAGGTGCAATCACTTGAAAAAGAATGCTAAAGAAGAGGTATGCCTACACTATTTAACCCCATAGCATGGTGATGAACATCTTCCGCATCATATACAAATATGTTTGCAGACATGGAGGGAGTAACACGTGGGTGGGGGGGGGGGGGGGGGGGTTAACAAGTGAGTTCTTGGGATACTTACCGGATGTAAGTTGTTGGTATAAGCCCGCCCAAATTTGCCATTGGGCAACTGTAGGAGTCGTCCAATGGCGGGCTTATGCCTTATACTCTTCCCCCTTCAGCCATCTGCTACCGTTGCTGCATCCTGGGCTTAGCGCCACCCAAGACGATTGTGATTGGTTAAAGAAATACAAACAAGGCCTTTCTCCAGCGCTGTAAAACGAAGTGTGGAGATAGGGCTGGCTGTGTGAGACTACTTTTACATTAAAACTCTGCTGTAACCGACTGGGACCAATGAGCCCATCCGAAAGCCACTGATGTCATCCAGAAACAGCAATTATGTAATATTGTAGTTTTAGATTTTTGAAGCGTTGGTGAACTAAAACATTTGTTTTAATGAATTGAACCGTTTTACAAAGAGAAGGAAAACAACAATTAGTTGACATTACTGAAATGCTGCATGGTGGTGCTGGAAAGGGAGCATGGTGGCACAGCACCACTGTTACATTCTTTGGGGAGAAACCTGCATATGGGGGGCAAACTGGCATTCGCTCTGAAATGGTAGAATAAGTCCCATACATTTGCATATGTCTTCTGACTTGATTCGAATCCTTCAGCTTTTCTCATGGTGTGATTGAGTATTTCCATCTTGTTTCTCCCGGCTCTGCTCCTCCAGTCTCCACTATTCCTGCTCTTCCTGGACTGTGTGTGGCAGCTGATGAACCAGTACCCATCCGCCTTCGAGTTCACAGAGACCTACCTGGCAGTGTTGAGTGACAGCATGTGGATTCCTGTCTTCAGCACCTTTCTCTTCAACTGTCCCAAGCACCATGCAGACACCATGACTGTAAGAAATACAACACAAGATATTTCCTCAGTGCAGTGTCTCCCATTCCAATTTCCTTTCATGCAGAAGTAGTGTGGGATCTACATAGGTGCTGTTAAAATATTACCTGTCTTAATTAGTATATTAACATATATTGCATAGTTTTTCTCATGTTTGTGTACATTCAAATATACATTTTGTGTGTTGTGATGTCATTATATGTACAGTCTGACTTCAATTACCAGTATTTATAACTTAACATCATTTAAAATAATATGCAGTTACAGCATGTGAGAGAAGAGAAGAGGTGATGAAAGAGAGATTGTCAACATATCTTATTAGACTTATTGTCTTTACCCACAGGCCCGGGCAGAAACTGTTCTTTCACTGCTCCAAGGGCCTGTCTGTCTGGCTCTAGCTCTGGCTCTCTTTCTCTCTTTCTTTCTTTCTTTCTGTCTGTCTGTCTGTCTGTCTGTCTGTCTGTCTGTCTGTCTGTCTGTCTGTCTGTCTGCCTGGCTGTCAGGCTCTCTCTCTCTCTGGATCTCTCTGGCTCTTTCTTTCTTTATATAATAACATTACATTGTGTCGCAATTGACATCAGTTGTCTGCCTGCTGGTTTATCAGTAATTGTTATCCAGCAAAGCCTAATCCATCAAAAACTAATACTAACCTAGTTGTGTCCCTCAACCCCAGTAAAGTGTGGGTGGCTGCGTAAGAAAGATTTTTCTCTGGTACATTAGGCAATTGTTAAAAAAAAATGCTTCAAGTGAATATCTAGACTTTTCTCTGCACCATCTACTACCAACCAAAAGTACATGTTTTTTTAATTTTCTGTTCTGTTTATTACATGTTCGCCCAACAAATTGTCTGCATGTTGATACCATTTTTAAGAAGGACAAAGAACAAGTCAGCAGCTGATGGTGATCTTGTGTTAACTCTAGGGCTTCCTAGAGGATAAGAACATCACATTAGGAGAGGGGGAGGCCCTGTGTTTCCCGCCTGTTTGGGAATGGTCTCAGCAGCTCTTCATCAAAGACCAAACCCTGTTTAACAACCCCATATATGTTGGCAAGGGGGCCCGCAACGTTCACAATGGAACAGTGAAATCTTTCAGACGCACGAAGGTCAGTGTGATTGCCATTCAATGCAGTGCTTCTGGTGGGAACATGGGGAACAATTTACAAATATTTTATAACCAATTCAAAATTGCTTTAAACCGGTTATGTGTATCCGGAAATATAGAATGTGAAGAATGTGATAAAGGGAGACAGGAACTGTATCTTATTTATCTTAGTTTATAAGTATTCATCCCTACTTCCCCTTTCCGTCCACAAGTTTCCCCTTGATGACCCTGATGTTTAATTCTCACAACATTTCAGCACAATGTAGGGACAATCCTTTGCAAAGGTCATCGGTTCTAGTCTCAGATCCTGGTGAAGAAAAGTAATCCAGAAAGTGAACCGACCAATAAATGTTGCTGTGGGTCTGGTCACGTTTGTTTGAGCCTGGTAACGAATGTCCAAATGCCGCTCTCATTTTTTCAACTCTTTTCTTTTTCTCCAGCATAAATCCTACAGCTCAACACTGCGAGGAACGCCCCCAGCCCTCATGCGCAACGGGCTGCAGGGCGGACAAGGTACTTTGCCCCGGCGAAACTCCTTGGCAGCACAGCTGAAATCTGACCTGTTCCAACTGCGAGACGTCGAGGAGAGTCCGTCGGAGCGCTTCTTCAGAGACTGGTTCTCGGGACCCGCAGACCCCCAGGGTCTGCTGCTGCCCCAGCTACTGCCCTCGCACCTACCTCTGTGGAGGCTCTACTTCCTGCGTTGGGTGCCCGAGGCATGCATTCCCCGAGGAGGCCCCATCACAGCCTACCACAAGTTCTCCCAGCTGGCCGATGAAATAGACGTGCTGCAGAACCAACTCCGGCATTACAAGGGACCCACGCCGGCCAACACGCCACTAGCCAGCCCCACCGGGCCACCCTCTGAACCGAGCAGGATGTATTTCAAAGCCAGTTCTCTCTATGAACTCTCGTCAACCCCAGAGTTCCTGAGCTCCTCTTTTCCGTTCACTCCAGTGGGGAATCTGTGTCGCCCCAATCTCCATGGTACACCCATAAGCAAATTTCTGAATGGCGCAAAAATTTGGCTCTCGACAGAGAGTTTGGCAAATGAGACGCTATGAGGCTTGAATGCATGATGGCAAGCTTTTTGTTGTTGTCCAATCGACTTACTATACGCGATTGTAATCAAAGTGCATTCAGGTTGTGGATTCATTGAGCATTTTTGTATATTTCTTTGGGCTTTTAACATGTTTTTTGAGTCATGGGAATATATTACATAATATAGAGTGTAAATGTTGAAACTAGTGTCCACTACAGAGGTGGATTCACTTATGATTGGACACAAAAATGTCCAGTCAGAAACTATTAGCTGAACCATGAGTTCAGTAGAGCTATACAGAATGGTGATGTCCAACAAACCCCCATAAAGCGTGTGTGTGTGTGTGTGTGTGTGTGTGTGTGTGTGTGTGTGTGTGTGTGTGTGTGTGTGTGTGTGTGTGTGTGTGTGTGTGTGTGTGTGTGTGTGTGTGTGTGTGTGTGTGTGTGTGTGTGTGTGTGTGTGTGTGTGTGGTCACATTTCATTATAGGATTTAGTGATCCTATATGAGTTCCCAATATAGGAGTGTAAATATTTGCCTGATTGCTGATGCCTTAAATGTACAGATAAGAGCATTGTTCATTGGGGGGCTGTAGGAGAAAACTATTTCAGAAAGGGAATGGAGTGACTGCTCAGCATTATATTGCTTAGTAATGGCTTGGGCCTAGCTTACTGTGATGATGCAGTTTCTTAGTTTATTTTGCACAAGCATACTACTTGCGTAAGTAAAAAAAGAAAAGAAAAAGTAGCACATAATAAAATGTCAGGGTCTTAATTTTTAGTGAACATCTATTTTGTATGGAAGTAGAGAAAATGACCTTTATTATAGTAACTTTAATGCAGATGACACTTTGATGATTGGAAATTGAGGTTTGTGGAGTTGAATCTGTGGTAGTTTTTTGGTTGTTTTTTCATAGAGCTCTTAGATGCCTTGTGGTGTGCAGGTACTATCTATACTATCTATTTAAATAATCAGTAAATCAGTTAATTACCTTAGACAAAACGGAAACAGCCCTTAGTCTGTTATACGTTCAGGTTTCATGGTTAGAAGTATGTGTTTGATAATAAAACCATAAACGAGAACTTTGTATTGGCTGGAAACACATTGATGTCTGAGTGTTTCTGCAAGTTTTTGTGGTGATACAGCAAGAAATATGACTAAATGCTACTATACTCTCCCTGTCCGCAATACTGATAAACTAAAGTGTCTCCAGATGATCCATTAATTCATTTTTAACAAGTCTTAAGTTACTTAAGTTGTGCTTGAATTATTTTAATGTAGGCTACTTTAAATAATGGTACGGAGTAACTTTTTATGTTTTTAGTTTGTATTTTATGAAGAAGTATTTATATACGGTTCTTACTACTAACTATCTATATTGCACCCTGCTGTGATCGTATGAAGACTGTTGCTGTATGGCACAGTTTGATATTAATGAACAGCAAATACACTTTTTCAGATATGCAAGTTTGGAGGGGGGAGGATCTCTGTGCCTTTGTGGGAGTCAGGTCTCTTGGTAACTCTCCTGAATCTGTAGGCCTGTACACACAAGTAACGATTTAGATGTTTTTTGGACATGTTCAGGTTTAGGTCTGAATTGTTTATAATACATTTAAAGTTGTTTTTACAAAATTTTAAAAAATGAAGTTGTAGGCCTATTTGAAAATGGTCACTTTCAATCTGGATGTTTTTAGGGTTACAGGTTGTTGTGTGATCTGGAATAAATGATGGTTTGGAAATGAAGCCTCTGCTCATCTTTTCACTATAGGACTTGTATCATCACTAGTCGATAGGATGTAATGGATAAGATTTAATCAGCATCCATAGGTATGTTCATTAAAAGCCTGTAAAAACCTTGCACAGTCTAAAGCTAGAAAGCATAGACAAAAAAAAAAAACCTATGGTAAAAACGCATACATGAGTGTATTATTATTAATATATATATATATATATATATATATATATATATATATATATATATATATATATATATATATATATATATATATATATATATATATATATATATATATAATTATTGTTCAGAAAATAGAACAGTGAAAATTGAGCGACGTGTTCAAAAACAACATTTAAAATGTTTAATGTTTAACGGGCAGAAAGCGGTTAACGGAAGATGAATGTGTAATAAGGACATGTAATACTCTGCGTGACGTCATTCGTAAGCGCCTCTTACGATGGCCTCCAAAATGGGCTCGACTCCCCATCCCTGATTTCATCCGTTTCTCCCACCGTAAATCCACCCTTTCCGCGCAAAGTATGTTCGCGATGACATCGGGAGGTACGTGAACGACCCGCCGCGTTGGACGGCCGTTTAGCGGCCCTACGTTTCCCTCTCAGCCGGTCGGTCTATATAATATAGCACAGGGCAGTTTTTGAACCAGCTAACGTACGAAACGTTATCCGTAAATGCTAACATCGTTAGCCAGTGAGTGATTCGGCTGTGATAGCGTCCATTGATACGCTGACTTTCTGGCGTCACGTATTAGTACAATTCGAGGCCTTTTATATTGTTGTTTAATGTTAACGTGGCCTAAACAAATGAATAACCTGTCAACATGTAACATGGGTCTCCAGGGGTCGGGACACATACAATAGGCCAAGTCTTGACTGTAACGCCATTTGTTTTGGCAGTGTCAACTTGCTAGTTACCAGATCTAAGTGTTGTGTTTCGCCATCATCGCACGTACAACGTAATAACTAACGGGTTACTTTACGTACAATAATGTGAACGTTATAGTGGGCAGGAAGTTTGGGCTGGGATGTTCATGTTGTGAATTTTTTTTAAAGGTGTAGCCTACTATTAATTGGTCGTGGTAAAGGTTTCAACAGCAATCCCTTCCCCTGGCCTTATCGATATATTGACACATCCCTGGACATTAAAACCAGATCCACACCAACTATCGTAAGATATTGAGCTGAAATAACATCTTGTGTTAAGCTATCCGACTGCCTCCCTCTACTTCCCATCACTTATTCCAGCTGTGGTCATGTGATCTCATCATATACATTCAATATCTGTTAATGCTGTGTGCAACTCTGTTAACTGTATTGTCAGTGTAATATTTTTGCTTTTATGCCAAGAAGTATATTAGAATCCTGTTAGACGTTGAGTTGTATGACTCATTCGTGTGTCTATTTTAAACTATCCCTTTTTTGTTTCCAGGCGGATTTGTGAATGAGGTCAGCCAGGTGATTTCCAAACTGGATCCTCAGGCGTGTACCTGGCTTGTAGATTTAGTTTCCGAACAGTAGATTTCCTGTCGTCACCCAGAAGATAGCCATGAAGCCCGCTCAGGAGCGTAACCAGGAGTGCCTGCCTCCCAAAAAAAGGGACATCCCAGTCAGCAGCAGCAGCAGCAGCAGTAGTGGTGGTGGTGGAGCCCATGGGGCTAGTCTAGGAGGGGGAGTAGGTGGTGGTGGTGGTGGTGGTTGTAGTAGTGGAGCAGATGAAGTGGCCTCCACTCAGAGCTCTGGTGCCAGCAGTGACGCTCAGGGAGGGGCCAACTCTGGAGAGTGGCTGCGTGCACAGACGAGCCTTCATTATGGGGTGGAGAGCTCTGAAAACATACCAGCAGTGCCTGTTGACCAGTTCAGCATGCTCTACAAAGTGGCTCTCCCCTCTGGCACCTACTCATCTGCCAGTCTACACCCAGTGTTAAGCCATATCTCCCCTGCGTACACAGTGCACTCTCCTCTCTTGCAGCATCCAGGTATCCCCTATCCTCCACTAGCTTATGCTCAGATCCCTCACTCCTCTCTGCAGTTTGTCAGTCCCTCTTACGCTACAGTACCTTATCCAGTGTCCCCTGGCTTTGTCCATGGCTCAATAATCTCCCCCTCAGGCTCCATCCCACAGCCCCACACGGTCTCACACCTCGTCCCTTACTCCTCTGTCATGCCAGAGGGGGTCGTCTCCCCTCCACCCCAGGCTCAAGTGGCTGCTCATACTTTTACCAAAGTAGGCGGGATCCCACCGTCGGGTGGGATCCCCCTGATGCTGACCTCAGAGCAGGCCGCCGCCCAGCAGCACCTCGGCGCCATGGGGGTCCTGCCTGCCACAGAGCTCGGCTCCAGGGGGCTCCCGGTCTACTATCACTCTCAGGGTGCCATGGCAGCCGCCGAGGTGCTGAGGGATCCACACACGGCCCAGCAGGAAACCGAAGCCAAGATGAACGGAGGGGAAAGGGATCAGGGCGGGATGAGGGAAGCTCCGCCGGACTCCGTCTTTACAGCCCGGAACCCCCGGCTGCTTCAGGTTGCACCCAGCTCCGTGGCGCTGGAGTACAGCCAGGACAGGAGCCTGAAGGACCGCAGGCTGGAGGAGAGGAACTCCCCTGGCCAGCGAAGCACGCCAGACAGTGACCTGGAGGTGAGTCACTCAGTGCTCCAGGCGTGTCAGTGTTGTCTTCGGTGTTTTATGATGCATACGTGTTTTTATTATAGGCTGTGTTCAATTATTAATTCAAAGACATTTTTGGAACATTCTGGTGTAGTAGTTTGAAAAGGTTTGAGCTTTGACTAGTTTAAAAAAAAGAAGATAATTCCCTTTCAGGTTCAACAGGTGGTGGGGCCCTTGTCGTCGAGTGTCCATGCTGGTAGCGCAGGCCGCAAAGAAGTGTCCTTCGCACCACTGAACCTCTCTCAGGGTTCACAGAGGGCCAGAGAAGCTCATGGTGAGACGGCGGCAGATATTTCCGGGCGGACTGCATATGCGGGCCACTCCGTTAGTTATGGCGACCCTCGCTTGACCGCTCTCCAGCAGCAAACTACACTGCCAGGCCATGCCGTGATCCTGGCCAACGGACAGCCAGTCCTCATTCCACTGGAGTATCAACCTCAGCATCAACCACAGCCTCAGCCACAACCGCATCACTACGCATGCCAGGCCAATGATGCCACCATTGCCTCCGCTATCCCTAACTTTAAAGCCTCTGATCCCCCAGCCAGAGTGTGCCTCTCTGAACGGGCTGCAGTTGAGTTGGCCACAGCTCAGCAGCAGCAGCAGCAGCAGCAACAACAGCAACAGCAGCAACAACAGCAACAGCAGCAACAACAACAACAACAACAGCAGCAGCAGCAGCTCCCTCAGCAGCCTGCTCACCCAGCCTCCTCAGGTGCCACTCAGACCATATCTCTGCCCCCTGCACCCACTGCCGCCCCTGGCCCCTGCAGCCCATCCCACTTTATGAAGGGAGCCATCATCCAGCTGGCCACAGGTGAGCTGAAGCGCGTAGAGGACCTGCAGACCCAAGACTTTGTGCGGAGCGCTGAGGTGAGTGGAGGCCTTAAGATCGACTCCAGCATGGTGGTGGACATCCGCGCCAGCCAACAAAAACCAGGCCTTGTGGCGCTTCACTTCACTGTCGGTGAACAGCAAAGCAAGGTGACCATTGATGTACCCCCAGAGCACCCCTTTTTTGTGTTTGGCCAAGGCTGGTCATCGTGCAGCCCAGAGCGCACGGCCCAGCTTTATGGCTTGGCTTGCCATCACTTACAGGTGGGAGATGTCTGTGTGTCCATCACCTTACAACAGCAAATCCAGCCACAGCAGCAGCAGAAGCAACCTCAGCAGCATCACCATCCCCAACTACTACAACAACAACAACAACAACAACAACAACAACAGCAGCAGCAGACCCTGGCCCGGACTTCCAGTAAAGCCAGTACTACATCTGGGCTAAGCCTGCAGCCAATGGGCCCCCCTGCTCCTCAGCAGCCGAGGCTTCAGCCCCATTTACGGCTAGATCGCATTTACAGAGAACAAGATAGAGAACGAGAGAAAGAGGCGACCGGCGAGGAGATGTCTGGCAGCGTAGGGCACACCGAGTTGTCCACACGACCAAATAGGACCTTGGTGGAGCATATCAGGAGCCAGAGCAGTAGCTACCATTTGCACACAGAGGGCTCCGCCGGTCCCGGGACGGGAATCATGGGAGCCGTCCAAGCCGGGATGGGCGCTTCTCAAAGGCGCTGGTCAGCCCCCGGCCTCCAAAGATGTGTCATAAAGGGGAATGAGGGGCAACACGCACAGATGGCCACAAGGCCCTCATTCATCCCTCAAGAGGTCAAATTGTCCATTGAGGGGCGCTCCAATGCAGGGAAGTAGCATGAACCTTTTGTAGGAGTTTTAAAAGACAGCCAAAAGAGAGGAATTAGTGTCAGCAGGTGGGGGGGGGGGGGGGGGGGAGGTGAGAATGTAGCCTCAGAATGTTTGAGATTTTGCACACTTAACCGAGACACAAAATGGACATTCTTGTTCTGTGATCTTAAACAATTGCTCTGTTTGGTTCAGTCGGCAGTCAGGCAGTGTCTTAAGGTCCTCTCTGGCCCGCCGGCCTCGGAGCCTCTTGCTCTCCACGCCAGCGGTGAATGGCCTGACAGGAAGAGAAAGCAGGTGAATCGGGAGCATGTAGCTGGTAGAACGCCATTCATAATCCTAATAAATGATTTTATTTTCCTCTTTACCTCACCTCCACTTCTGCATACACATCACTTACCTTTTTCTTCACCCAGTTCAACACACCATGAAATATGGAGAATGTGATCTTAGCACAACAAGTTCATTCAATAGTCAATAGGTTTTTATTTAATCAATGCCCACAACCACACCCCCTGTCTTTTAATTATTGTGATTGTGTTTTAAGCATCCACCTAAATGGGGTCAGATGTTGATGTGACCAATGCCAGGACTATGACTCTAAGGTGATGGGTGCAATGTGTATGTTTCTGTTGTCCAAAGACCACTAGTAACAGTAAGGCCTCTACTACATTCCTTGGAAACCAGTCTGAGGAGATCAATATTCTCTCTGAGGTTTTTGTTTTGTGGGAGATGACTCTCCCTTGCCTAATTCATTTCCCCCCTCCTAGTAACCTATAGCATTTTCATTTTTTCTACCGAGAGAAGGGATGGAGATACAGATAACATGCATATTGTTATAGTTTGATCTGTGAGAATATTAACCACTTGGAAATGTTATCATAGAATGTCACATCTTAAATCATGGCCATCCTTTTTTTAAATATATATATATAGACACCTCATAAATCCAAGGCAAGACTGTTTCTAGGAATAGGGTTTGTCACCTTGTAATTGTAAGCCAGAGTCTGGAATGCAGGCAGGTCATCACCAGGTTCTTTTGCAGGGATAAAGTAGTGGAGTGCTGCTGCTCGTCCATCTTGTATTACCCTAGAAATCTCCTTGTTTCCAGAACTGTCTCTTTTCTGATGGACTATCCATTTGCAAGTTGGTAGAGGACAGAATTGGCTAATCGGCTAGAGACCATCAAACTTTCCCCTGAAGGCTAGTCATTGTTTTGGCAAGCAAATCCAAGCAAAAGTTGCATTTTGTCTTCATGGGTGGATTGACCTACACCCATGCCCACGCGTACACACTCTGGAGGACACCTTGTTATTGGCATACATGAAAAGTGTGTATCTTAACGGACGACCGCTTTAGTAATTGTTCCTGGCACTCCAACCCTTTCTACACAATCAAAACGTAGAATGTAAGGCTTGTTTCTGTTACTTGTATTTCCTTTTTGGCATGGCGGCGTTTGGAATGCGTTTCCTAAATACGCTGGAGAACTAAGTGTTTGTCTCCTGTTTTGTATTTCTTTCTGATCCATGGGGTGTTTTCATTGTTTTGATGGCAATATGTTGCTGTCTGATGTTGCGCATTGCTAAAATGGGAAATAACGAAATTGACTATTTTTTTAATGATGGGAATGTCTTAAGTATTCTTACATGTGCTGCAGTGATTCGATGGTTTTTAATCATGCCAATACCATTGACAAAAACATGGCGATGGCTTCCTAACATATCTGCAAATTGAACTGGGCAAGTTTGGAAAAGCCAACTGCAGAGCAATTATTCACTCTACATCTCATACATACATATTGCACACAAATGTTATTTCCAAACTGCACTGTCTCTCACTTTTCTCTTTAAAAGGCATGCATGTGTGAGACAGTTAAAATAGTTTTTGATAAGAGGCAATAATAATAATCAAAATGTTGGTTTTTTTTGGAAACTCCCAAAAGCAATTCCTCCTTAAGGCTTGTTTCGTTTTTGGGATTGATATAAACTGGCTTGCAAATTAACACTGTTGTATAATTTGCACTGTTTACTGTTTAGCCAATGTAAATGCTGCAGTTTCAATCTTCTGAGAGGTTTTAGACTTGTCACTGAACTTCGAAAGGGTGAAAATGATTAAGTGCAATTAGACCATGTGTAAAACAAATAATTGTACACGTTAATATTGGCTGGCGTTCAACACAAACATTCCTATTATCAACTGTCAAACCCTAGCCTCGTGAGACCATCCTGATCTCACAAGTTCACTTTCTTTTTCTCTCTGTAGATCAGTATTGCCTCAAACCCCTTGAAGGCCATTTCCAAAAATGATAAAATGATAGGACCAATCAGTTCTAGGGGGAGGGGTTTTCAGTTCATGACGAACAAGAAGAACCGCAGCTTGACCTACAGAATTGAAAGAAAAAAAAACTGGCAGCGCCCAAGGAAAGTTAAGCAATCTACCGAGCGATTAAACTTTTCTTATCCAGAATAGATTGAATAACGATGTGAAAAGATTAACAGAAAGCTGCACGGACGGCTTTTCTCAGAGGAGAATATGTTTTTGCTTTACTTCCAACCGGATTTGGCAAGAATGTCACTCTGATTGGCTGGTGTTTTTTGAATAACATAAGGCAGTGCCCATATTTGGAAATCAATTGCTGCCCAGCCATGGCCAGACTGATTTTCATTGTGAAATGCAAACTTGAATATCTGGATGGTCTCACGACGCTACCCCAGTGTTTTGGTGCATCTCCTCCTCTGCTAGGTTGCTTGAATTTTCTTTCTTACTGCTGTAAACATTTAACCTCACCCAATCTGTCTGTAGTCAGCTGTCATATGGTCTCAGACTCGGATCCAACGATTATTTTTTGTTGTTGACATATTAGTATTTATATGTTTGTTTCCATATTGGTAGACCGTACAGTTAATATCCATGCTCTTCGGCATAGTTTATCAGAGACGTTTGCCCCTGCAGTTCTAGTGTGTGCTGACACTGGGACTGCAGTCTAAATATATCAAGTCTAGTTAATGCACTGGTGTCCTTTTGCTTTGATCCCAGCCTGGGTTGCCTCCAACACATTTATCTGGCATTCCCAGGTATGCATCATTTCATGAACATACAAATCACATATGCCCTCAGAATTTTGTAATGGTTGATTGCCATTTAGAAACTTTGAAAAACATTTTTTTAATGCAATTGGCAATCTAGTCACGCCATATAACTGGTATACATTTCATGTTGTCCTAGCATGTACTATGCAGTAAAAACTCAAGGATTCGACCATTCAATGTCCAAGTTTGCCTTGGAAAGGAAAGATTTGTACACGAGGCAAATGGGTTCTTTGTACTATGCCATTGTAGACATGCAGTCGAGTTGCCCATAACTTCCTTGAAAAGCTAAATCAGTGTTTAATTTTGTTGCACTGTTCTGTCTCGCAGTTTCCCAGTCCCAAATGTCTCATTGTGGCCTAGATTAGAACTCATACCAACACCAAACATTGAGAAGATTGATAGTTGGAGCGCAGTTGGTCTCTGCCTTGAACAAGGCATCTCCTCCTGTCTTACAGCCAGATGAACCCCCATTCTACTAATGTAATGAATTGACCTCCTTTATTATATGTAATTGCACTAAAAGTCATCCTTTACAGTGTTCTAAGATCAACTATTGGTAAATTGAAGAGTCCAAATATCCAGCACCCAAAAATTAAGGAAAGAAAATCAGAAGTGTGTGCTGGTTTCTGTAGATATATCTAGTATTTTTTGTATTGTTTTATTATGATGCTTGTCGATAATGCCTTAAGGTCTGCTTTATACAAGGTGTCAATCAAATGTTATATGCCCTGATCAGCTCTTTTAGAGCCTGTCACTCTTTCCTGGCTCTGCTTTTGTTTTTCTCATGTATAAACACACCCCGTGCAGTCTTTCACAATTTTAAAAAGTTACCACAATAACCTTTTTTGTTTTCTCCTGTAAGCGTGGTCAGTTAAATTCATTATTTTCTCTTTCATGACCATTATTTTCTTGTCTGACAGTAAACTTAATGGACAATGTTGCACTTTTAACATGATGTCAGGAGTGTCTGTGATAGGAGGCTGTCCCTTAAACCATAAATATAAACAGTCAAGATGTAGGTTGTGTTGTGTGTGTGTGTGTGTGTGAGCTGTGCTGGTGTCTATCTTGAAGTCCACCAGATTTTCCTTTTTCTGGTTTGTTGACCACAAAAGTGATAGTGAGGGAGAGCGTTGAGGGCAAAAGTGGTATGCTTTTCCATTCAAAATGTTTTTGTTTGATGGTAATTGTGTAATGAAACATTTATTTGTTTTGAAACATTCTTTTTATTTTAGTCCCTGTGTAAATTAGTTTGGCCCTATATATAATTTCATTTTGGTATTACTGTTGCCAAATTAAATCAGGATAATGGGAACGGTTTAAAACAATTTAAATGGTGATGTTTTCATATTTGGCATTGTTCTTTTTGGCACTTGGTGTATGTGGTGTGAAATAACAAAAAAAAAAAAAAGAACTAGCATCTTTTTTTTACAACACAATCTGCAAAATATATGCAATGATGTATATGTAACATTCAATCCTCAAGTATAATCCAGGTTGTATGAACTTTGTATAGTCAGTTTTATTATTCTATGGCCGTACCGATATGTATTGATTCTTTATCAGAAGCCTTAGAGTTGTGTACCCAAAGTGCTCCCTTAGAATACCCTACACCTACCTGAAATTTAACAAAGCATTAATGACTATATTTTGTTGCATTTTAATTTCTACTTTTTTGGATAAAATAGATTTGTACTGTATATTTGTACCTCTTTGTGGACTACTTAAGTCTTTTTTTGTTTTGTTTTAATTCTATGTACTTAAGGACACAGATATTGTATTTTTATTGTTACGGCTAACTTGGAGACGTTGCATTTATCATGTTTGTTAAGTAAACACAATATAATATATACATATATAAATATAAACTATTATCCTACCAATGTGTTTTCCGTTTACATTTTTTTATATAAGTGATGAGTAGAAGTGAAAATCCTTGACAGGAATATTATAAATATTCTATAAATACAAAAATTACTATTTGTATCCTATGTTACTCCCATCTTGGAGGCAATTCTGATTTTAGATTGTGTTGTCAGTGCTATCTATGGACTAGTACTAAACCCTTATAGGTAATCAACAGTTATTGCACATGGAAATGAGCCTAAATGTAGATAAGGTTTGTGGTATGTTTGTTATGGACTTCATGGGGCCTAGCCTCCACCTAAATGATCGAAACTGAAACTATTTGTCCATTGCGTTGCTCTTGCACATTTTGACTAGTTTGATGAACTTGTGATTATTTTGATACGTTTGGTTTTTACATGAAAGATGAAGCAGGTACGGGCAATAATACTTGTATATTCAATGTTTTATTTCCATATTCTTTTCCAAGTTTAAATAAGATCTTTACATCAGTAAACCCAGAAACTGGATACACTATAAATTCAGCCATTCAATATGTAATAACATCAAGCACAAATGTCCTCAATTTAATCTGTTTCCATCATTCATTTTGGCCATTTGTTACAGAAGAAGAGGTCTTGTAAACGTGTACATCTAAGTAGATCCTGAAGGACCGATTAGAAGGCCAATGTTCTAACACCATTAGAAAGGAGTCATTTCCTTTTATTTTGAATAAAACAGTCAAGCATCAAAATAACACAAGCCCATACTAAACCATAGGACAAATGCAGTTGTTACAACATGCAGTGCTTACCTAAATCCTATTGAAAATAAACTCAGAAGCAAGAAAATACATCATAATACTTCCTTTGCCATCATGGTTTGTCTGAACATATATTTTTGTGTATAATTCTTGGACTGTAGGACCAGGACAATCACAATAAGAATCAAAAGAAGTCACAATGGAGAATACCTAGTATTCAAAGTCTGACGTGGTGTATGAACCCCATGTAGAAATAATTGGATACCACGGCTATGCCCTTGGGACATCAAGGAAACACCCTGTTTCTTGCACAACGCAGTCTTTGAAGACACTTCCAGAGCACCCTAATAATGGCCTAGAATCCCACAACATATTGTATGAGATTTATTATCTTTTATAAACCAGTTTTATTGTGGGTCTGAGTTAAACTGCCTGAGTAGCTAAGCGCTATACATGAATAATTGTTTTATATTTTGTTCTGCATAGTTTTCATGGAAAGTGACCTAATATTTCTGTTAATAAATATACCCCTGTTGCATAGAGGTTTAAAGCAGTCCTCGACTACAAGGTATTCAAGAACAAAAAATAGGAATTACGCGAAACCCAACTTAATTATTTTTGTCATTTACATAAATAGCTTGGTAAATGAGTACTAAAACAGAGTCCTATTATAGTTCCAGTCTAACATCACATTGTTGTAAACTGATAGTTTGACCCTAGGAATATTTGCATCTGGAGAATGAAGTTATGAAGGGTGGGTCAAAAACAAACAAACAATAAAGCAAAACACCATTGTGAAAACGGCTGGAATTTATGCAATGTATATATAATTAAACAATCAGAAATGTTCACAAAAATATTAATATTCACATCCTCTTGCATAAATGTGTTGGAATGAGGTTATTTGATCCAAGATAATCTCTCCCTGCAGGGGCTTAAGGTTTCATATAATGTCCAGTGCTCTGCAAACCAAGGTATATAAAAAATAAAATAAATACAAAAATAAACTAATGGACACAGGGACTTGGAACTGAAAACCACACATGTATCCCTGATGTACAACTTGCTTTATACATTTCAGTAATTCTGAGTGATAAAATACACCATTGAATGCTAATGCCCAATTTAGGTTGTACACTTTAAATTGAGGTACTGTAGTCTCGGCTCCAAACCAGATATGAAAAAACACGGTGTTAATAATGATAAAGTGGTTGCTAAAAAACCCTTGTTAAAACCACTGATGGAACATAGTCCAATATACTATTTATCCATCTTGTGAGGCTCAAATAGGTAAGAGGTAACTCGCGTACGTTAACAGCAGCACAGATGGGAGTTTTCATGGGCCTCGGAAATGCTTTGCAAAGTATCACATAAAAATGACCCCTACATATACTGAAATTAACATTTGGCAAAGCTTATGGAGTTTAAAACTGGAGGAAAAACAACATTTGGCAACGAAAAACCATGAGAGGCAGTATGCATTGAATTATACAGATAAGGATAAGGAATGTTGCTCAACACTGAATACAAGGCATGTTCAATATGGCCACATATACAGAAACGAGCTTCAAAATCTAATTGAAACTAATCATTTAAATCCGTGTATCATTCGTTCTTTACATATTCAATTGAGAATCCAAAATCGGAAAATGAAAAAACAATTTGTTATTTCGTTATTCGTTTATGAATCTGATACCAAAAATCAAATAACGGTTTGTTTTTCGTACTTTCGATTTTATGCTCAGATCAAAAATAGGAAATTAAAAAACGGGGCCACGGGCCGAACTTGATTTTGATGTGTATCATTTAATTTCATTTAATTTCTCCGATTTGTGTGACCAGGAAGTTATTGACTTCTTTGTGTGTTGCACTTGATAAGCTTGCAGCAAATTCGTCAACAGTTAAGTGTGAAAGAAAGCCTGAAAAAAACAGAATCATGCAGTGATTGTAAGTCAATTAATCAGTATTATTTGGAGTAATTTGGTATCGACGCCATGGCTGCACTGGAACCATACGTTAATTAAAGACTTATTTGAAACTGGCAAGACGCATGCAGAGATTTCCACCATATATGCAGCAGATGGGCCTCCAGCGATGCTCTGAAATGAGTGTTGGAAGATTCTGTGTTCAACACGACCATAAGTGAAAAAGACATGTATCGGACAAAGAGCTGGAGAGTGCTGTGATTGGATCAATATAGGTCAATATAAATCTAAGACTTCCTGCTCACACAAATCGGAGAAATTAAATATCAAAATCAAGTTCGGCCCGTGGCCCCGTTTTTTAATTTCCTATTTTTGATCTGAACATAAAATCGAAAGTACGAAAAACCGTTATTTGTTTTTTGGTATCAGATTCATAAACAAATAACGAAATAACAAATTGTTTTTTCATTTTCCGATTTTGGATTCTCAATTGAATATGTAAAGAACGAATGATACACAGATTCATTTAGTTTAAACATGACCCCTTTTTCTCTGAATATTTGTGTCTCATTGAAAGTACCTGAGTGACAAATGAAAGAACATACATGGACCCAGGTTATCTGCAGTAGTGTATCAGTAAACGAGCTCGGAGGTGGACAGGAGTAAGCCACAGTACAGGGGGCCCCCCCCCCCCCCAACCACGGCCGAAGTGAGGTAGTTGTGTGGGTGAATACAGGCTGACCCCTGGTGGCAGCTTGATGGGAGGTGCAGTTACAAGTAAACACAAACCGACTACTGTGCAGACGGAGAGTGGACCAGCATGGAGGGAGGGAGGGGGGGGGGGGGCTGTGGCTTTGAGTCCTCAACTCCAATCACTGACGGTCAATGTGCAAAAACATCCTCAATGGAAGTGTGGAAGTGTCTTCTTATTCTCATGAGCCGTGGCACTATGTAGCACACACCGGCGAATCTCTGTACAACATGCATGTATATTGTCATCATTCATACAACATGTAACATTCTCCATCCTGTTCGGACGTTTTTCTAAGACTAATAAATTATAAAGTAGTAGATTTGTATTTTTTGGGGGGGGGGAAGCAGTCAATTTGCCAGGTCGTTTCTCACAGAAAGAACTGGGGCTGATCAGCTGGAAATAGTTGTCATTGCTATAGCAACCGAATGGCGGGGCCTAGAAAGCATGAGCAGTGCCAGTGAAGTTAGTGGGTGACGACGTCGTCGTCGTCCCATCAGGGCAGCTTCATGAACAAGCCGTTGTCTATGGGCGGCACCGTCATGGGGCAGGGAAACTGGAACAGGCTCATGTCTGCCGTGAGGGCGGCCATGGCGGCGGGGTCGTGCTCTATCTGCGTCCTGAGCGACGGGTCGATCTTCTCCAGCCGCCGCTTGATCCTCTTGGCCTCCCGCTCGCGGATCAGCCGGGCCTGCCTCTTTTCCGGCGTCTCGTTGGCCCGCTTCAGCCGCATGGCCTCGCGGTCCCGCTGCAGCCGGCGCGCCCGCTGGTCCTCCGACTCCTGCATCCGCTGCATGCGCTTGGCTTCGCGGTCCCGCAGCCGCCGCATCTGCCGCTCTTCGTCCGACTCGCACGCCCGCTTGGACTTCTTGGCGGTGCGCTCGCGCTCCAGCCGCTGCATGCGGGCCTCCGTGGGCTCGTTCTTCCTCCTCAGAGCCCACTTTCGCATGGGGGACTGGGCGTCGACCAGCTGCTGGTAGGCCACACAGCTGTTGCACACCAACAGCACCCCCGCCGGGTACACCGACACGGGGCTGAGGATGTCGGGGATGGGGGGCAGCGACGAGGAAGAGGAGTTTAAGGACTCGGTGATGGACGTGAGCGAGGGGCCTTCCGAGAGCAGACTGTCCGGTAGCGAGGGGAAGGAGGACCCCGGGTCAGAGGCGGCACACGGCCCAGATCCCATCGCTGGGCCATGACAAGGCCTGGGGCCGGCTCCCTGGCACGCCTGGGGGCCCTGGCAGGAGCGGGGGCCAGGGTGGGCCATGGAGTTGCCAGAGAGGGACTGGGACAAGGAACAGGCGTCCCTCCCACTGCTGCACTCCTGCATGCTGCTGCTTGTGTTGAGCGCTGCTTTCAGTTTTTCCCTGTGTTAAAAGAAAGGGGCATGCAGGTACTGTTATACACACACACCATGTAGGTTATAAAACACAACTGTCCAATCTTGATAGACGTAATTTGATTTTACTTAATAACTCAGGAGCCAGATTCAGTGATTGGTAGTCAATTCACCCACTTTAAAGCCTAATTTGTAGTCGGCATGCGTGAGTCGGCGTGAACCAAAAAGGACACCATCGTGGCCCTCGCGCATTGTTCATGCGGCGATTTGTGGCGTGTTGCGCACCTCTGAGATGCTAAAGTGCCATGCGGAGTGTGTGTGAACTGCGCGTCCACACCAAAGTTACGGCCAAACGGCGACTATGAATGCCGTGGCCGTGCGTGGACTGTCCATGCACTTCACGGCGACTATAAAGCCCACTTTAGAGTCACACAAGACAGGCAAATATTACAAGAATAAATGTTGGTGCCATTGGGTTCTGCACACGTACATATCTTTTAAAAAGTTATGGCACCTTGATAATTGATATCTGAATTTAATTTATATGAATTGACATATACACTCACCGGCCACTTTATTAGGTACACCTGTCCAACTGCTCGTTAACGCAAATTTCTAATCAGCCAATCACATGGCAGCAACTCAATGCATTTAGGCATGTAGACATGGTCAGGACGATCTGCTGCAGTTCAAACCGAGCATCAGAATGGGGAAGAAAGGTGATTTAAGTGACTTTGAACGTGGCATGGTTGTTGGTGCCAGACGGGCTGGTCTGAGTATTTCAGAGACTGCTGATCTACTGGGATTTTCACGCACAACCATCTCTAGGGTTTACAGAGAATGGTCAGAAAAAGAGAAAATATCCAGTGAGCGGCAGTTCTGTGGGCACAAATGCCTTGTTGATGCTAGAGGTCAGAGGAGAATGGCCAGACTGGTTCGAGCTGATAGAAAGGCAACTGTAACTCAAATAACCACTCGTTACAACAGAGGTATGCAGAAGAGCATCTCTGAACGCACAACACGTCGAACCTTGAGGCGGATGGGCTACAGCAGCAGAAGACCACACCGGGTGCCACTCCTGTCAGCTAAGAACAGGAAACTGAGGCTACAATTCGCACAGGCTCACCAAAATTGGACAATCGAAGATTGGAAAAACGTTGCCTGGTCTGATGAGTCTCGATTTCTGCTGCGACATTCGGATGGTAGGGTCAGAATTTGGCGTCAACAACATGAAAGCATGGATCCATCCTGCCTTGTATCAACGGTTCAGGCTGGTGGTGGTGGTGTAATGGTGTGGGGGATATTTTCCTGGCACACTTTGGGCTTATTAGTACCAATTGAGCATCGTGTCAAAGCCACAGACTACCTGAGTATTGTTGCTGACCATGTCCATCCCTTTATGACCACAGTGTACCCATCTTCTGATGGCTACTTCCAGCAGGATAACGCGCCATGTCATAAAGCGCGAATCATCTCAGACTGGTTTCTTGAACATGACAATGAGTTCACTGTACTCAAATGGCCTCCACAGTCACCAGATCTCAATCCAATAGAGCACCTTTGGGATGTGGTGGAACGGGAGATTCGCATCATGGATGTGCAGCCGACAAATCTGCAGCAACTGCGTGATGCTATCATGTCAATATGGACCAAACTCTCTGAGGAATGTTTCCAGTACCTTGTTGAATCTGTGCCACGAAGGATTAAGGCAGTTCTGAAGGCAAAAGGGGGTCCAACCCGGTATTAGCAAGGTGTACCTAATAAAGTGGCCGGTGAGTGTATAAAACATTGCCATGAATGTCCGATTATTTGTAACGACGACTTCATTTATGAAATGAGGAAACCATTCCAAAACCTAATTCTAACAATAATGGTGATGAAGTACTTCACATAGGCTATATCTATTATCAATGTTGTGTTTCAACATTGTAGTTTCAATAGGAACATAAAATATGCACAATTTCCAGTTATTATCAGTATCAGATTTGTATTTGAAATCTCAAAAAAAGAAAGGCAAATCAAGCTAATGTGTATGAGGTTAGGCGGACCTGTTGAGATTGTCCGTGTGTGTGAAGCGTGTCCCGCACACGGCACAGTTGGAGAGGCGGTCTTCGGAGTGGATAAGAAGATGGCGGCCCAGGGAGCCGGGTGAGCTCAGAACGCGCCCACACACTGGGCACACGTAGCTCTTGGTATTGCTCATCATAGCTGTATGCTGTATGCCAAAATAGGATTGTATAATAATAAGTCACGAGTTTGGTAAATTAAGTGAAAGAAATTGAATCAATGCAATAATGTTCATATTATTGGGATTTAAACATAATTTCCATTAGAGCTTAAGAGGAATACAATGCATTCCAAAAAGAAACATGGCAGTAAATCCAGTACACAGTACTGCCAAGGCAAATCGCAGTAAACATTTTTTATTTCTACATTCTATTTGTTTCTAATCGTTTCCTTTAGATGTCTATGCGTTTTAAAAGAAGATGAGACAAAAAAAAACAAAACAAGTATTATTTTGTTGGAATATCAAGTTAAATTAAAGTAATAATCTCAAAGATTTTCATGTAACTAAATGTCTGTTAAGTCACTATCACCGAATGAAGTAACACGTGATTGAGCCTATGGCTCACTGATGAAAGCCCTTGCATTTGCAGTATTATAAATGTTACAAACACACCTGCAATTACTGCTTACCGCCATAGGAGTCGCCAAAGAACGAAACCGAAATCTTCAAGACTGCTACTTTAAGTTAAATGAAGATCACTGATTTTGTAGTTGCTGAAATTATTATACCCTTTCTTCTTGTAAACTAACCCTGAGATTGATAGATACTTTGTCACAAGATCAAAACACATCTGCTGTGGTTGGCCTCAATAGGGCAGAGTATATCTACCAGTACATCCTGTCCTTGTTAGTGTAATGCCTCCATGCTGGGTGTTCTCACCTGGTATACATGAGATATGAGTTTCTCTGGGCTGCTGAAGTCTAAGGTACAAAGAGGACACTGGAAGCCGTGGCCTCGCTCGCCTGCTTCCTCTCCACTCTCCTGAGAAACATACCACAGACGGACACAACTCTTAGCACGCAGCACCGCCGCATTGACAATAAAGGTCACTTTTTTATTGTTGGATTTCCTAGACTGGGCCCGTCCTTTTCTAACAACTGATATATAGTGTTGTTCTGCTCTTACCGTTATGCAGAAAGGGGCTCTACATCTCTTTTGCTCACGAGTTTCTTCTCCAAGTGACTGTATATCAATATGCAAAACTAAACACTACTACTTGTCCTCCTTCCTCTACTTTTATTTCTTATGCTGCCAGTTGAAGGGTTATTCTTGATTATGGCACGGTGAATGCAAGTGTTACGCAGAGCTTTGCAACAAGCGGTGAGTTCCTAACACCAACACAGGTGTGCCAAAATTGCAACCATTAGTAAAGCACGGTGGCATATGCTACACCTTACGTATATGTCTGAGCTTGGATATAGGTTGTGTGCATTTTAGTAGCATTAATAGAAATATGACAATAGATTTTGTAGCAAAGACTTCCATTTTTAGAAAGTTAGTCACTTGAATTTTTTTCCAGGACCAAATCCAAGGTACTTCGACCAATCATGACAACCTAAAGTACAGGAAATGGTTCATAAAATTGTGACGTACACTAGCATGGACGGAAAACCTTTGACACAATGGGGTGTTGGTATTTAGCTGGTGTTGTAGTGTTGATGAGTTAATGCATCTCCTTCTGTTACCTCCTTGACTCCCACTCCTTGCAAGCGGCACGGTGTTCGCTTGGTGGTCATGAGGTCGTCGGCCGAGGTGTTTGAGGACGAGTCATCGCCGTGTTCGCTATCGCTGTCTTCTATAGAAGCAAACACAGCCCTATCAATACAGACAAGACAACACAAGCATAGTGCAGGGCTCACTCTCTCCAACAGCCCGCCTATCAGCTACCATAGGCCTATGGTAGCTGACCCCATCCCTCCGTTCAGTACCTGAGACGCTGTCCTGCTCATGCAGTTCGTGGGAGTGGATGCCGTGTTGCGCATTGCCCTCGATGAATTCATCCCTGCCGTCCATGTTAATAGTGTGCTGGAGTCCTGTCATGCCTGACGTGTGGAATGGCCCTGGAACCAGAAACACAACATGTATGTGTCGTTAATTTCCCCGATAAAGGGTGAATGATAGTTCTCCGTCGAAGAGCCGCTGGAGGTACGTGGTGGGTCACCTGCACAGCCCATAGAGGCCACCGCCACCCTTACACTGGTGTCCTAACTGAATGCATGCCTCCGACTAGAAACAGGTCGTCAGACAGCTCAAAACGGCGCATCATGCTGCATCGCTCACGGCCATTCAAATAGAAAACAAAGCAATCAAACTGATTTTGCAACTGACGCTCTTAGCCTTACGCACAACCTCTCTACATGTGGGGTGACAGATTGCGGCCTGGTTACTCTTCGTTCATTTCGGCAGACAGTGATTCTGCCGAGAGCAGATTGAAGAAACTAGCTGAGGAGGTTCCCTAATAGGTACATTGGTATGACAGATGATCATTACATTATTGATATCATCAGATGCCACTGAATTTGTCACGAGAAATGGCTTTGGCAGACTGCGTGCAAAATCACAGAGAACCATAAATGCACGCACTGGCATCGACCCCCACCAACGTATCTGCGACACTTTTTTGGACAGAGACGTATAATTCTTCACTCACCGCGATCCACCTTAGCATTGCCCCGCCCCTAACAACCATCACTGCTCGTCAAGCTCAATCCAAGTTTGACAGTTGAGAGGCTCCGCCCCCCATGCGCAAATGGGCGCCTTCAGCGGACACGCCCCCAGCGTCTCAGAGCAGATATTAATACCTATTTTTTCACGAATTTGAAACCTAATTTGATAGACTTGGCGACTTCTTTAATCATTCAAATTTGTCTGGGTGGTTAACATTTTTCTATGGTGTGACAAACTCAAAACACATTTACTTCTGCTTTACATTGATGTTATAAGGGCTTTGAATGTCCCCAACACTGGTGCATTCGTCTATATCCTGCATTCTAGTATTTTTACAAATGCCATTTAAACATTTACTGAAGAAAAAAAGCCTATTTGTCTACTTTGCAATTATTGAACAGGGAATGGGGAACGCTGGTACAGACCAAACTCCACTCATTTAATCATTAGTACCAAATACTGTGCAATTTCTGTAAACTATTTTTCAATATAACCAAGAACCCAACAAGTGCCATGGTATGAATCTGACCTATTTGAGTGGGGTGCCTTGCTCTCTTTCTGATCATAATTCATGTAAGATGGTAACAAAAACGCATTGAAAAAGCGCCCAATGCCATACATCCAGCCTACATCCCAACCCCCCTCTTTTCACATACACAAACACACATGCGTACATGCTAGCACAGATCGAGAACCATACTGCAGTCCTGGGGGGGGGGGGGGGTAGTGCACATCCTGCACTCTATTCCATCCTCTCTCTCTCTCTCTCTCTCTCTCTCTCTCTCTCTCTCTCTCTCTCTCTCTCTCTCTCTCTCTCTCTCTCTCTCTCTCTCTCTCTCTCTCTCTCTCTCTCTCTCTCTCTCTCTCTCTCTCTCTCTCTCTCTCTCTCTCTCTCTCTCTCTCTCTCTCTCTCTCTCTCTCACCACCCACACACTCAACAGCCTGGATAGCCCTCTGTTCTCTGTGTGCGCGCGTTTGCTACTCTGAGTGTGGCTATATCTATACCAGCAGCTCTGGAGCCTCATACCCAGGCTGCCCATGTGGCTCATTTACCCCCAGACTTCTGCAGTCCCACCGTACCCAACCCGCTGTGGTCCTGGTGGACTTCGCCACCGACATTATAATACATCCTGTCTTTTCTTTCCCACTACGGTCTGGAAAATGCAACACAAATGGTGGATGCCTGTCTTGAGTGGAAAAGGAAGCCTGACTTCTGTTACCTGCTGCCTGCAACTGACAGAAGTAATTACAGCCCACCACGGTGAAATCCTTAGGCAATACACACATGCTTGTGGCAGGTTCTCACACACACACACACACACACACACACACACACACACACACACACACGTCCCTGCGTCAGGAGATGATAGATCATCATCACTCCAGTTTTCTATGTGAAGTAGTAGTAATATAGTGTAGTAATGTGGACCGCTCATTAGCATTAGGTAGGGTTGGTAGCAGAAGTGGTGAACTATGAACCGCCACAGCAGGCTGGCTTCACGGCAGCCAGCCAATGATTGATGTGTGAGAGATACCCATCCCCCACCGCTAGGCTCTGTCTGTACATCTGTCTCTCCTCCCTCCCTCCCTCCCTCCCTCCCTCCCTCCCTCCCTCAGTCTCTGCCACTCTGATGTTATCTGCGAGTCTGTGTGTCTGTAGGCAGGAGGTGACGCAGTGTCTGACTGATTCCAGACAAAGAGACAAACTCATCAGCCAACAGACACAGCAGAGGGAGAGAGAAGAGAAGGGGGGAGAGGGGAGGGTTTTGGGGCTGGGGGGGGGGGGGCTAAACAAAACAGACAAAAGAGAAATGCCAAAACTCTGCTCAAACACCAAGCAATGGGGGTTCTGTTGAAATCACCCCTCCCTCCCTCCCTCCCTCCCCCCCCTCCCTCCCTCCCTCCCTCCCATACTTGTAGCCTACCATCCCCTCTAAAAAACACAAATGCAGACAGACAAAAACAGATAGACGGACACAACACTGTCTGAGTCTCCAGGAAGTACTGAGGCCGCCCCCCCCCCCTCGTCGTCTTCCATCGCAGCAAAGATACTATACAATATACTACGCTGTGTAGGACCATGGGAATATTACAACAGACTCAACTAATGGACCAATTGAGTATTTGTTAGCCAATCCTATGGTCAAAACAACATCTTATAGCCTTGGTACCGGGGTAAAATCATATCATTTTAAAGACCATATCTACCAAGGAAACAATTTCTAGATACAGTAGCACAGTGGCTATTTCAGAGGCTTCAAAATCAAGCGCACCCTCAACCACACACACACACACACACAGAATAACAACATAATTATTTCTTAATAAAATATATAATTGCCAACGGAAATGCAACCAATAAAACAAATAGTTCAAACTATTTTTCCCTGCAACAGCTTCGCTGACTTGTTTTTGCCATTAGCTCAGGATAGATTGATGTTAATGCACTGAAGTGTATCCTTGGAATATAGAGAAGAGCGCATACAAACTCAACAAAAAGAAACAGCATGGTTGTACCATTGTGTGTGTGTGTGTGTGTGTGTGTGTGTGTGTGTGTGTGTGTGTGTGTGTGTGTGTGTGTGTGTGTGTGTGTGTGTGTGTGTGCGAGAGCGCGTCTGTCAAGACTGTCTCCCTGCCTGTCTGGTCTGTCAGTCAGTCGGTGCCAGCCCTGTGAACGCATTTCATGTGGAGGAAAGGTAAAATAATCATGGCCACGCTGATGTTCGCAACACAATAGCTTGATTCAAGTGCAAGACGGGTTGAGCTCGTCAACCAAGAATGAGATGAAACCGGTTTGCCGGTGCTGCAGGGTACCATATCTCGCAGCTCTGCTGTGTGTAAAGCGTCCGCCTTAGCGGCTGATCTTATTAGCCCCCTCCAGACTTACTGCGGCCACAGGTGCAAGACGTATCCCAACGCCTCCTTCGCACCAGGTTCAGGAAAGCGGGACTGTCAACGATGCACAGCAAGGTTGCGTTCGGTGCACGCCTATACCCAAAGCCACCAATATATAAATATATATATATATATCCAAAGCCACGACAGAAACGCATAACTCTCGGTCACCGTGGCAATAACTGCATGAGGTGCAGGGATGATGGTGAAGAGGCCAATCCCCTTCAAGTCTGCAGCTTGGACCATTATGTCTAGCCTCACTGGGGGAAAGGGTGCTTCTTCTTCTTATTTCCCCTGGCCGTTAGACCCATATGCCACAGTCACAATACCAAAGCTTAAGTAAGCCGCCGCAGCCTTAAAAAAAAAGAGGAGTCAACACTTATTGTATGTTTTGTCCACGAGAAAAAAAAAAAGTCAACTAAATCCTAACTATGTAGGCTATTTCTGAAATATATGAAGGCTCAAGGACAGCAGTAGATATAACTACCTACAAATAATAAGTGGCAGCCATTCTCTGATATGCGCGTGCGTGCCAAATCAAAAGGACATACAAGCAGGACGATTACAAATAAATACATTAAATCAATAACGATAAATCGCAACGACACGTCGATCGGACGTCAACATGTGCGATCCGTGCGATCAAAAACCAAGTCCACCAAATTATCCATCAAAGCATAACTGCAACGGCCAATACAACAATCATCAACAATGCTCGCAGATCACGTGACAACAACAATATAAACGTATAAAACATATAAAAACACATCCCCAGCATAATCGGTAATAACGTTATTAACGCACGACGATGGCCACAATTTAACGACACGTTGACGTGAACGTTGCGAAAGTACAAACTATTGTTCAGACAATACCTGGGATACCTACAGTTAACTTTGAAGGGGTTGGTCTGTTTTCGCCTGGACATAGGCCGATTATTGTGCACTCCCGGTTTAAAAAAAACAACAAAAACAACAACAACAACAAAAAGCAACAACCCCTTCACGACTCTCCGCCTATCACGGACCGGTGTGGGGAGACCGGCTGAGGAGACCCTCTCTGAAGAGGAGGACCCCGCAAACCACCACCACCACGACCACCGGTCCACGGAGGCGGATCACCACGCTCACCGCCGCGAGTGGGCGAGAAAACACGCACACAGAAAAACACCAACCCTTAAATATATATATATATATATATATATATATATAAATATATATATATTTTTAAAAAAATTAAAAAAAAATCTACATCCTTCCGCCGTAGATACTCAAAAGACGGTGTGATCCGCGGGACCACCTACATCCATAACAACGACGCGCTTACTACGCAAGTCCGAGCAGAGCCGCCGCCATCATCATCATCATCATCATCATCATCATCATCACATCCCGCCGCCGTCGCTTCGCCAAACCACTCACTGCGGGGAGGCGCTCAGCTGATCTCCCAACTTGCTCTGCTCGCCGCTCGCCGCCGCGGTGCATTCTGCGACAGCCGATCAAACATCGGCATGCCGAGATATATATATATATATATATATATATATATATATATATATATATATATATATATATATATATATATATCGTTGATGAATACGTGGTAAAAAAAAAAAAAAAAAAAGGTTGCGGTTTGTTTTTTGTTTGAGCAAAGCTGGCGGTTAAACACAACGGACACACAAAACTCCGCCGATGTGCAATCAGCTGACACACAATACACGCAATATACACACAAAATCCTGACAACCACATAAAACCCTGACAACCACACAAAACCCTGACAACCGCACAAGATCCTGACAATCGCACAAAACCCTGACAACCGCACGACAAGAGGGGAAGTTAAAGTGGCGTTCACGCCAGGTCTATGAGGTCCAGGTCCAGTATCGCATGAGTACAAATTGAATGTACCTTTCCGTTATAAATGAACCGCGTATCGGGGTTCATGCGGATCTTTACTTTAGGGATGCCAGTATATCTATACATCTATACACACACACACACACACACACACACACACACACATATAGCATAGGACATAGGCGTCGTAATCGCAACGTACTTCAAAGCTCAAGACGCCAGTATCCCGGTTCCGTGGCCCATCGCGATGACTAGCATGGCCACTACGCAAGGTGGCGCCCGCTAATCGTACGACCGGGTTGTTGTTTTTTTCGTGTTGTGGTCATAATTGCGTGCGGGCGTCATCGCTGCCACGAGTAAATTGCGTACAGCCGCAGCACCGCGTCGACACAGCGGAATCGCGATTCATCCGCGGCGGCGGCGCCGAGCGAAACACAAATCACCAATAACGTCTTTCCCCACCGTTATATCGCAGTAAAAAAAAAAAGCGGCGACGGCACTACGGAAACAAAGACAACGTGCACGGCCGGCCGTTTTGGATTAAAGCAATGAAAACTGTATCAGTCGGACGAAACCCGCCAGCATATGTTAAGTTAGCCTAGCCCCAGTCCTCTCGATGTCACACCGTCTCACGTCGCTCGCTAGCAAAACACACACACACACACAAATCACAAACGACGCGCATCGACAACGAACACATCACACGTATCAATCAATCAAAACGTATTTTTTTACCCATATTCTCCCATGAAATATAGCATAGCAAGTGGAGATCTTAGTCAGAGATAGCAAAGAAATCGTCCAAGCCGTACGAGCCGCCGTAACGTAAAAGTTCCCAGCAGGAACGTAAGAAAAGGCGACGAGTCCGCCTGTGAGGAAAACCCGTCGGTGATCCGGCGTAACCCTCCGCCTGCGGTAGACGTGCTGAGGTTAGAGTCACCCACCATTTTGAATGTCTAGTCTGTTCCTCCCTCCGTTGCTAATATATAAGGTCCCAGTCATTTTCTGGTATCACCACGGCTAGTAAGTACACATTTTTAAGAATACACTCCGGGTAATGCAGACGCAGCTTAACGTCGCGGGCGGACGAATCGTTTACCGTTGGCGTCGTGCAACGTTGACAACTTTGCGTTAGCCTGTACGTGGGGAAGTCGCAGCCCAGTCCGGTGCACCGGGGCTATGGCAGCTGCTAACGGCTAGCTGCTATGCTAAACAAGCCTTTAGCGAAGCCGTAGCTAGCTGTCCCACTGGCTAATGGAAAGTCAAGGCTAACTGGTGTTGCAATGGGAGCCCATTTGGGATACCAGGCTGAGGGTAGCACATATATATATATATATACATCCACTTGACTTCATTTGGATGACAACATCCCGGGGATAGGTGTGCGTCTTGACTGCACACTTGAGGCTATTTGTCAACATCAGTGTTTTTATGAATATTAACGTCCCCAGACCAGATGCTTGCTTGCTAGCAAGCTAGCTAGCTAACGTTTGCAAAGAGTAATCTTGCTAGTTTGCTAATTTTCCAATGCTTCAATGAGGCCTCGGATGCATCATAGCAGTATCAATCCCATTATCAAACCCGGTCCGAAATGGTTATTCACGACTGGTGCGGAAACTGTTGCAACGGTGTCAAATGAAGCCACGTACGAGGCCAGCTACCGTTTGTTACTGGCTGTGTGACCACAGCCTTTACGGGTCTTCCCTCATAGTTTATTAATATGAGCTGGTTCGCCATCAAATGCCTCCCCGACGTCTGGGATGTGTTGCATTGTATATATTAATAAAAACCCGTATTTTCAAGCGAGCGTCACAATAAAACGAATATCTGATCGTCTTAACTTTTTTTTTTACTGAGGCTGTCAAACTGCGGGCTCACAAGGGAGCAATGGGGGAGCATTGCGTTGCACAAACCTGCGTTCGTTTTTGTTTTAATTAGCTTCATTTGGACGACATCTCTGTGGTGAGGTGTTCATTTAGCTTCTCGTCTTTAAGTGGACGAGAAATTGGCTTAAGTCAAGGTAATCTGTCCAGTAGTAGGTAGTCCACGCCAGGTAGCAAATAGGAAGTTCGCAAATTGAACGGGACGTGGACGTATGGTGGCAGGGACAGCGAATGAGAGGAATGTTACAGCGGTTGCACCATTATGTTTCAAACATGTATTATGGCTTAAGGTTGTGACTTCCTGTGTGGGGTTAGCATAGGGAACAAACTGAGGTAATGAGACCACTGTTTAGCCCATGCATGTTTAGGTACTTGAATTTGAATTGTCAATTGTTTCCTCATGTAAGAAACTCTTGCCATTGCTCAGAAATGGGTGTACAAGAGCCTAGAATCAAGTGTAATTTACTATTTAAATGATGGATCATTATCGCAGCTTAGCTGGGTTCCCTTCAATATGCAGTTGGATTAAGCAATATATTATGAACAAATGTATTTACCTGGCATTAAAGTTCATTTAATGTTCTGTAACATAATACTTTATTTCACTTCTATACTTGCCTTTTACACTGATGTTAAAGCCATCCCTGTGAAAGGTGTGGCATGTTGTTTCCCCATTGCCACTGGTTGTCAGGAAGTGTAGGCTAGGTCTCAGGATCTCAAGGGGATGCCAAGTTGATATCAGAATCTGACAGCTGCTGCCCTTCTTGTGACAGGAAATGTGTTGAAAGGGCATGGGCTAGGTTCATCATAGGTGAATGTGTTGTTCGTAATGTTGTTTGGTGACAGATATGTCCTTCTGGTGTGACCTGCTGACCTAGACTGAGCCGTTGTAGGTTTCAAGAAATATGGCGGACATCTGTCTAATATACAGTCACTATACAGCAAACAAGTGGTCTTTGTTTGTAAGACAGAGACCAGCTGACCTTGGTGAGTGTCCCCTATCTGTTTGTTGCCCAACTACTGAATAAGCTAATTGCTTCCCCCCCCCCCAAAACTTTAATCCACTTGCGGTGTGCATACCCCTTTACTTCGATCACCTTTTTTTAAAACCGAAAACTGTATTAATGCAAAGTTATTGCCTCACATTTGTAGTGAATGTAGAATAAGGAACTAAATGTTATCAGGATGTATTTAGCTCCTTACAGATGCTACATTTGCCTTATTTGATATAAAACAGACCGTTCATTAGGGGCACAGTGTGTTGAATGGGTGTTGAGACATGTACATTTAAATACGGCAGAGAACGTTCTATGTGCCTACTTTAAATGTTGTATCCCACATTGATTATTATTAATGTAGAGGTCATCTACTATTACGTAATCCCTATCTCTCTCTGCGTGACTTGCTGTAAAATACAAATAATTTTGTCTCAGCCAATGCAAATGACAAGTAAAAGAACAGTACTTGTAGCTCTCAATGTTTAGCTGAACGGTCACACCGATGAAAATCATGTTTTGGCTAAGTGTTACCAAAGCAAAGCAGTGCTTTAGACCTCAATCAGTGTGCTGCTAGCCAGCCAAACTAGACACACTTGATGCACATCCTTTCATCTGTGGATTTGGTGTCTCGTTCGACAAAATGTTGCCTTTGATTTCATTAGTTACTTCTGTGAACCTTGTGCATCCCCCATCTATCGTTAAAGATACAAAAGCATTGATTCGTCATGACACTTTTGTTTGAAGAAATATGACCAATGTTCGCTCCATAGGGCTTGCCTTCTACTTCAGAATGCATCATGGGATTTTTTTTGGTGATGCTCCTATTGAGAGGACTCAAGAGAGTTGTAGTACTGTAAAATCCTATACCAACGTAAAGATACTACTGAAAACTTTGTTTTGCCACGTCTTGCATGAGAAACTCTGTGGCAGTTTCAAACACAATGTTTCCCCATAATGACAAATCATTTCACGATTAATTACTAAACAATGACCATAACACCATGACTACTAACATAATTAACATTCCAATGCTCCTATGCTAAAATGGAGGCGGTCATTGCGATCTGACTCACAATGTACAAGCCCTATACTCATTTTTGGGGGAGCAAAGTCCATGCACATTTACAGTTGTTGAACAAACATTGATTTATCACTTTAAAAATGTTAAGTTTAGAGAGCATTTCAGTGTAGTGCTTCTTAATGCGTCTATTTTTCAAGTTGTTTTCCAGTTCAAATGTATTTAAACGACTTAATTGCATAACACTTTTATACTAAGAATAAAATAGAGCTACACTAGAGTTAATAATTCAAGATATACCCTGGGGTTTGTCAAGTACATCTGTCTAGGGTGTCTGCCCTTGGCAAGCAAAATCATTTTTTCCTGAACACTTAATGTGGAAAATAGCTTTGTTTATAAAGTAATTTCTCCCTTTTGCTGTAATGCTGCATGCTGTCAAATTGTCCGATCAAACCGAGCATCTTTCTAGTCCACTTTGTAAGTGGATAATGATCATTTCACACCGATCTCTGTCCAAACTCTGAAGTATTCCAAACCTTATTTAAAAATAATAATATAGCTACAACTAATATAACAATTTTGTAAAAGTAGTAGTAGTTCCGTATGTTTTATTATCTGGAAATGGGCATGGCATATTGTATGATTTGTCAGATGTAGGACTTAATGGGACTTTGTGCAGGAGAATCTAATCTAACTGCCCTGCATGTGCTTCTTATTAATATTTAACCGTCTAGTGTCAAGCCTTCGCTGTCTTAAGCTTCTCTGCTTTGGAATGGAATTCAACCTGCTGGTCTTTCTCACTGCCTACATTGAAATACTTTGGGGGAGGGGGGTGGTGGTGGTACTTGTACATTGACAAATGTGTATTATCAAGATGTAATGTTTGTGCTTTTGGAGTAGTCACTCAGTGGCTGCACACATGTATTTATCCTATGCTAAAGAATGGTGTGTACTTTAAAAGTAGGGCTGCAACGATGAGTCGATTGACAGAAAATTAATTGACTCAAATTTGATTCTATTCTATTAATAGTTTAGGGGTAATTTATCAACAGTTGCTGCTTGATGCTTCAGAAATTAAAATGTTTGGTTGATGGATCATTATAAAGTGAATACTTTTGTTTTTCTTGGCTGCTTGTCAGAAAAAGCAAGCACATTTAAAACATCACTTTGGACTCGTTAGTTTATAATCGTTTAAATAGTCCCAACCCTATTTAAAAGTACAGCCTCGTCCGATTTACATACAGTGCAAATAGTTTTCTCCGCAATAATTTGATTAAACCAATACCTCATATTACCCATGTTGGTTCTAAGTGTCCCCCCTATGTTTTCCAGAGAATGCCAGCTCCGATCAGACTGCGGGAGCTGATCCGGACCATCCGGACAGCCCGGACACAGGCGGAGGAGCGTGAGATGATCCAAAAAGAGTGTGCTGCCATCCGCTCATCTTTCAGAGAGGAAGACAACACATATCGCTGCAGGAATGTTGCTAAGCTTCTCTATATGCACATGTTGGGCTACCCAGCGCACTTTGGGCAGGTATACAAAAAGTCCTACTCGCCCTATTTCAATAGAAAATCAATGCATTGACTATCGCAAAGATTTGATCGTACAGCTATGCCCTTTTGATTAATGACATTTTGTTCACACACATTTCCTAGCTTGAGTGCCTGAAGTTGATTGCATCGCAGAAGTTTACGGATAAGCGAATAGGCTACTTGGGGGCCATGTTGCTGCTGGATGAGCGGCAGGATGTGCATCTACTCATGACAAATTGCATCAAGAAGTACGTATATCATCAACCCACATAATCAATATCTATATCTCACTGGTCTTCTGTGTAACTAGTCCGGCAAATCCGACTTTTTAATAAATCAATACATTAAAGTCTGATGGGAATGGCACTGAAGTCGCTGCACCTCTGCTTGTCGCGTATCCTGTCAATTTATCTCAGGGCAACGGATATTGTGCCAGAGCAACAGGTTTTTTGTGGGCAGCCACATTTTTGCATACCTCATCCAGTTCAACTGGATATCTCCTTTCAGGGGTGCGAAGTCACACATTATTTAGAGCATGCAGTTTCAACAGGAGCTCATATTGTTTGTTTTCTCAACTTTTCTTATTTGGTCTAAGTACAAAGGCATTATAATACACGGCTGGATCGCAGTATGATGCGGATCCAGGATGTCTGTCCAATAGATGAAAAACCTCTTTGTCCGCATTGTTTTCCGTTTTTAATGAATTGTACAAGTTCACAAGGTTATGTTTACTTTACAAAGCTATGTGAGCCCTAACTGGACCAAATAAACAAGGCAACAAAGTAGCTACGTTCACCCCTAAATTGGACCAAATCTACTATGAGTCAAGGGTTTATTCTCAGAAACGTTGAATTATAAACACTATAATTCAGCCTTTTTATTAATCTCTGCTTTTCAACCCTCAGTGATCTGAATCATAGCACACAATACGTCCAGGGCCTGGCTTTGTGCACTCTGGGCTGCATGGGGTCTTCAGAGATGTGCCGTGACCTGGCTGGAGAAGTGGAGAAGCTGCTCAAAACATCCAACTCCTACTTGAGAAAAAAGGTAAGCTTGATCTTTTGAAATAGTTTTACCGTTTATCACTACTACAGTTTGTTTTGTAGAACTCAAAATGAGTCTTTAAAGAGTGGGCCTCATGACTACACTTGAATGTAAACGTGATTAGGAAAAGGACATACATTTTTGATCAGCAAGGTTATACTATAATTTTATATCATCTTTTTGTGCTAAAAGCTAGATAATTCACTTTTGAGGTGATTTGTCATTATGGGATACCGTCTGTCAGTTAATCACAGAAAAAGACTGTAGCATAAGAAAAAGTGAAGTGGTCTGAAGTGGAACGCTTTCTGGGTGTGCTGTATGTATATGTAATTTTCTATAATACTTTGAAAATATCCCTTGAAGGACATGGCACACACTATTTTTAAGTACCTCAATGTTTCTTTCTTTACAGGCGGCATTGTGTGCAGTTCATGTCATTAGGAAGGTCCCTGAACTGATGGAAATGTTCCTTCCAGCAACAAAAAACTTGCTAAGCGAGAAGAACCATGGTGAGTCTATGATAATAGTGTTCTTACTGTAATGGCCGCATCATTGTTGTATACAAAAGGGTTTTGACACCAAGTAGTGCCTTATTTAATCATCTGTATTCAAAAAGGTACTGTAGGTTAGATTTACGTAATTTATTAGAAAAAGCTGTAGCCATCCATCAGCGAGCGAGAATATCTGTTCCGGTTGACTGTGCCTGCCTCTGTATGCGACGATTTCGATTTTAGGCCACTCCCGGCTCATATGTGACCGATCAGGGCATCTGTTCCCTGATTGGTTCGGGGAGTCCATCTTGCCTATCA
Organism: Merluccius polli; assembly: GCA_030340625.1. Lineage (NCBI taxonomy): Eukaryota > Metazoa > Chordata > Actinopteri > Gadiformes > Merlucciidae > Merluccius > Merluccius polli. The sequence continues at coordinate 99,519 of JAOPHQ010003718.1, read as the reverse complement.
AACACAGGTGCGTTAATGCAATGCTTCTCAATGGCGGAGTAACGTTTTTTTGGGTTGTTTATTTTAAAAAATCATGCTCTCTCCTGCTCGCTTTTTCTTTACAATTCTCAAAACTAATCCACAGCACCTTTACCAGCTGGGAGGTTAACGTCTCCCTTTCTGGTGTCCTTTACAGAGAACGAGTTCATTAGTCTGTCATAAGCTCTGGGACTTATTTGTCCTTCATAATTAAAATGGGAAACTGGGTGGGTGTGGATATGACTTGGTAATGATAATGTCTTTCATTAGAGTTCTATGCCATTAAACTTGTAGAATCGCCTATTTGCAGAGCACAAGACAGACAAATTGTAGCTCACCAACATGAGTTGAAGCGAAGCCTATTTACAATAGAATGTATCTGGAAGGGCTCTCTGGGCAATGCAGCACCAACATTCATATGATTTAGTAAGTGGCACTGCAGCAATAATTGAAGCTAAGCCTAGAGCATGCTGCTTCTGTGCCATATTTGTTCCAGTCTTTATTAAATGAATACGTATGTCTCCCTTCTGTTCTACAATGATCTGCTATCTGAATAGACTGGGAACCCTCTAGTGGAGGCTGTTATATTCTTTTATACTATGGCCCGGGTGAATACTCGATTCTGTTGGCTGGAGAGGTGTGTGTTATCTTTCGATGCATCCACCGCCAGGACGCAAGCAGCCTCATCACCGGTCTAAAAATGAATGCGCTGAATGAAATGTCAGTAACTGTCAACTTGGACCGGACTCGGGGGACTTAGTTTAGAAAGCTTCCCCGTTGCCATGTCTTTACTAAGATCATCTCTATTTAATGGAGTAATAAGGTAACGTTGCCATGTCGTTACTAAGATCGTCTCTATTTAATGGAGTAATAAGGGAACGTTGCCATGTCGTTACTAAGATCGTCTCTATGTACCGGAGTAATAAAGTAACATCTGCATTCCAAATGAATCTCATGTTAACTGACATTAGGCATTAGTCAGACCCAGGCATTAGTCAGACCCATATATTTCTCCGGTCATTTGTCGTTTTTTACAGGCACACATAGTTTTAAGACAGAATTACCCCAGAATATGAATCAACACCCTCATATTTTGATTGATTCGTAAGTGGCCATGGTATAAGTGGGATAATCCACTCTGAGGTGTCATGTATCAAAAAATAATGCACTTTGCCGAGCCCCCGCGTCATGCATTATTTTTCGATACATGCACACCTCGGAGTGGATTATCCCTTACATGTACATGTATGCTGAACTTGGTTACCATGATGCAAAGGCAGTGAGTGTTTCGATTCTTTGAATACAACATGCCATGAATGTTCCACCCCTTCCCAGCTGGCTTGGCACCATCACCTCTAGCAGAACCAAATACCTTTGTTTGTCCACACAGGTGTTCTCCATACATCTGTTGTCCTCCTCACTGAAATGTGCGAAAGAAGTCCAGATATGCTGTCCCATTTCAGAAAGGTATGAAAACACACTCATTACAGAGGTGACCTAGGAGTAGATTTCACGTTTGTCCTAAGCTCACTTCACATTTCATTCTTTGGGCACACATTTGGCTTCTTCTACAGCTAAAATAAATGTATAAACTTGTTTTTAGCATTCAAGCTAAAGCTTGCGTTTTGCTACTTGAGGTTTTGCGCCACATCTAAGTCTACACCTTAGCCTTTGCCTCCTACCATTGGGCTTTTTCTCCTACCTTGTATCTCAACTGGTACTGTTCATCTCCTTTCCTACTCTAGCTGTGAACAATGTTCCAGAGGGCCCATCCTCTCATGTTCATGATCAAAAAACATTTTGAGCTCTTTGAAAATGAATGATTTCCGGCTTCCCCTCCCTAACATCTGCCTCATATTTTTTCTGTCATTTGTCTTTGTTACAATTCCTGCATTGTTAGAATGAGAAGGTAAGAGTACATTCCGATTTCATAGCTGGTGCATGCCATAACTAGTTCTCAATTCACTCATACACCACACGTGACCAGATCTGTGTTCAGTAGTGCCATTTCTTGTGCTTTTATTTAAATGTTTAATTTGTTGGATATGTAAGTGATCTTTACTGTTGATGAATATTCTTTTGGTCCATTCATCCAAAACATTTCTCACAACTGTAAAGGTGTCATTGGCTTAATATGTATCTCATTTGATCACTGTTTATTGAAAACAATGTGTCGGGTCTGTTTTCAATTGATCACTTTAGGTGTTATCACAAGGGCACAGATAATGTATAATTTATCTGTCACTGTCAGCAGGTTTTCCTATGTCACATTGCTAACCGGCTCCTTCACTGTATTTATCTGTATTGTTTACATGACTTAAAAATATACGGCCAGGGATCAGGCCTGTTACAACCCCAAAAGACGTCTTAATATATTGAAATAATACTTCTAAAGGGTTATGAATAGGTTCATAACTTTTTGAATGAAACAATGAGTTATCATGTGTGATTAATTAGAGAATCTATAATGTACATATTACATCCATAGTATGGATGTAACATGTTCACTAAACTCTTATAATTAGTATGTTTCAATGATAGATTATAATAATAATTTTTATGTTGAAATTATATTATCAACCGATATTCTTGGCAAATCAATTTGAAAGAAGGATTTTTCAGCAAATGATTACGACAAATCTTAATTTATCATTTTCTGTTGATTTGACTAATAATTATTAATCTCCATTCCCCTGTCCTTCAGTTGCATTTGCTTGGCTGTCATTGTAAATTAATGTTTTAGTTGGAGATTTATTTGTCGCACACACACCCACACACACACTCACATCACACACACACACACACACACACGTCTCACACACCCAGTCACGTCACACACACACACGTCTCACACACACACACTCACGTCACACACACCCAGTCATGTAACACACACACACACACACACAAACACACACTCACGTCTCACACACACACACACACGCACACAAGCACTGCCTACAGAATCCAGACACACAAAACATTTGAGTCTTTCCCTTCCTGTTGTGTCCCCTTCCTCAGCTGGTCCCACAGTTGGTGAGGATCCTGAAGAACCTAATCATGTCTGGCTACTCTCCTGAGCATGACGTGTCTGGCATAAGTGACCCCTTTCTGCAGGTAAGACACGATGATATTCTCCTCCCTTGGAAATTTAACTATTACCTAAACTTACATGCCTGGTCTGGTTATCCCATTCTAGGTGCGGATATTGAGACTTCTACGGATTTTAGGCCGGAGTGACGATGACTCGAGTGAAGCAATGAATGACATTCTTGCACAGGTAAGCATTGTGGTATTAGTATTTGGATCATGATTTTCCACACTTAACCTCTGACTAATTACTTGTTCGTTGTACTTGTTTGTTTTTAGGTTGCAACTAACACAGAGACGAGTAAAAATGTAGGCAATGCAATCCTTTACGAGACCGTCCTGACTATTATGGACATCAAGTCAGAAAGCGGACTGAGGGTGGGTTGATTATGCTTGATTTCTGCCTATAGCAAAACATTTCAAATTCAGTGCGTTTTCTCTCTGTTAACATTTTTTTTATTGTTTATAGGTATTGGCTATAAATATTCTAGGTCGCTTCCTCTTGAACAATGACAAAAATATTAGGTAGGTAGCTGTCTGTCTTGGCATCATCATCATTACCCAAAATGATCGGAAGAGGGCGTTTTTGTTATTCTGTACTTCATCGTGGCTGTTTTCTGGGACCTTTACATTCTCAGATACGTTGCATTGACGTCACTACTAAAGACTGTACAGACGGACCACAACGCAGTGCAGCGGCACCGGAGCACCATCGTGGACTGCTTGAAAGACCTGGATGTGTCCATCAAAAGGTAGGACGCCAAAAAATGAAGCAGTGTGTCCCATAGGCTGCCACAAAAACACAATTTTAAGTGGCTGACCTATTGGCTAACCCTTTTTTACAGGCGTGCGATGGAGCTGAGTTTTGCCCTGGTAAATGGCAATAACATTCGAGGCATGATGAAGGAGCTGCTCTACTTTCTGGACTCCTGTGATCCAGAGTTCAAAGCAGACTGCGCATCAGGAGTCTTCCTAGCTGCAGAGAAGTAAAATAGCTTTTTGCACTGCGTTCCCAGTACTGAAGATCCATATATACTCTGTTCTACTGCCTGTGTACCATGGCTGTTTTAGTCAACTGACCGGCCGACTTTCTGTCTTTGAAAGGAGAGATGACGATATCAAGAAGCACTTGTAAATTGAATTAAAGAAAGTTGTTTGTAATGGGCTTGGAAATGGTGCAAAGTCTGAAAGGCAGTATTGGCACTAGCATTATGCCGTATGTATCTCACAATTTCTTTGTGACTTGCTTGACCAATTGTGATTTGGGATATATTGGCAAATGCTAAACTGTGATTGAATTAGTGATCCATCAGCTGATGGACAGTGTTTCCACAGCGACACAGAGTATATTTGAACATAAATGTAATGGGTGTGTAATGTGTTAGCTGAAAATGTAAAATAAGTAATTAACAATTACCAAGTAATTGTATTTTTTCTTTTCTTTTTTTTCATAGGTATGCACCGTCAAAAAGATGGCATATAGACACAATTATGAGAGTCCTGACCACAGTATGTATTCTACTACAGTAGTGCACCTAATTCTTTCAACCCTTTTTGATGGTAGCATATTGGAACTCATTCAAGTCTGAATGATGGTTCCTTGAGTGAGAGAGATTATGCTACCATCGGTTCTATAGTCATTTTATGGCGTACTTCATAAACACAAGGATGAGCCGTTCTCTAACCTAGTTCATTGTCATTCCTTGTCCTTCAACAGGCTGGCAGCTATGTGCGAGACGACTCTGTTCCCAACCTCATCCAGCTCATCACCAACAGTGTGGAGATGCATGCCTACACTGTGCAGAGATTGTACAAAGCCCTCCTGGATGACATCTCACAGGTGAGTGCACTCGTGATTTGGATTGATAGACACGAGGAAGCACATTATGTTGCTGGTATATCTTTGGGTTGTTTATCCCAGCTGAACTAGATGTCAGATTCTGACTTTTCTTTGTCCATTTTCCATAGCAACCTCTCGTGCAAGTGTCGTCCTGGTGCATAGGTGAATATGGAGATCTGCTGGTGTCTGGACAGTGTGAAGAGGAGGAGCCGATCCAGGTACATGGCCCTTTTTGTTTACCCAAATGGTAATTTGGAGTAGCTAACGAAAATGAGTCGCATAAGAATGTAATGTATTGCTTCAGCCTTAGCAACAAGAGCCCTGTATGCATGTACATTACCCTAACCGCTAAATTAGAATGATGCCATACTAGCTCTTATGTCAAAATGTTGTTTAGTTTTATAATCTTTATGATCTATAATCAATCAATCAATTGTCCAGTAAGTGTGAAGGAGCAGAGCAGCTTGAATGGACGCAATTGTTTTCATGTAGAGAATAAATGATCAATTTAGCACTTGTTAAATTTGCTAATACACATGGTATATAGCAACTAAAAGATTTATTCAGACCCAAATATAATAGTGGCCAATGTACTTTGTCATGATTTTTCAGGTTTGTTTTATCCAAGCAAAGAAAAAGTTGGCTGTAGCAGTACATTGTTTCGCCTTTCTAAGGATATACATTTTGCCCTTCTGCCTTCAGGTAACGGAGGATGAGGTCCTTGATGTGCTAGAAGGCCTACTTGTGTCCAACCTATCCACACCCGTTACCCGGGGTTATTCCCTCACTGCCATCATGAAGTTGTCCACCCGCTTCAGCAGTGTCAAGTATGTCATGCCTTTTTAAACGATACGATACAATATACTTTATTGTCCCCATGGGGAAATTTGTCTTCCATATTAGTAATAATACATCAATTATAACATATTACACACAGTGGTAAGAACACCATGAAGCTATCGCACAACCTCTGCAGCCTCAAGCAACATTATTTTTCGATATCATCTGCCAGAGGGTAAACACAGTTCTATTTAGAGATTTTAGACCACTTAAAATCATCAGGAGATGAAAATGCACGCAGCTCGGTCACAATCGGTCAAGTAACAATATGTTCACTGTTAACTTACTCTTCAGTTGTCATCTAATTCAAGATCAATTATTACCCTGATCATCAAGTGATGAGTGTCTGTCTTTTTTGGTCTTTTTTAGCCGAATCAAGAAGGTGGTCTCAATTTATGGAAGTAGCATCGATGTTGAGTTACAGCAGAGAGCGGTGGAGTACAATGCAATGTTCAAGAAGTACGATCACATGAGGTAAAAGAGCATCTTCAATGACAGCCATTACAATATGGTGGATTGGCCTAGCCGGAAAGTTTGGTTTTCTAGCATAGTTTGGTATCTTCATTGAGTGCCCTTTTCTTCACAAGGCCTGCCCTGCTGGAACGAATGCCCATTATGGAGAAAACCTCCTCGAATGGCCCCACAGAGATTGTGCAGACCAATGGTGAGACGGAGCCATCGGCCCTAGAGTCGAAGCATCCACCCCCCGTCACCCAGCCAACCAATCAGGTGAGGACTATAAACGTGCCTAATGGTAATATACCGTTTTTTGTTTTCCTTTTCTGGCAATTGTTCATCCACAATAGTGTGTGTCTGTGTGTGTGTGTGTTTGTGTGTGTTGCACAATGAACAAACTTTTTTGTTTTGCGATAATTCATACGTTCAAAGCAGTGTGTCTTAATTGGAACTGAAGTGGGTCGTATTTTCAATGAGAGCACTCAAACTGGCGCCACGCTGTGTGCACTTCCAGCACTGCTAAAATCCTCGGCTCGCCACGCAGCGCCATCCATTACCGCCCATTTTATTAAACACAGAACAAGACCGCGGTGCTCCGCAGCTCGTCTGGTGTGCCACCTGCTTTACATTGAAGCTCGGCCGTAAAAGAGTCGGACTAAGAGTGGATCCAAAAGCCACTGACTTCCCCCACACAGCACTGTGATATTGTAGGCTACTTTTGATTATTGAAGCGTTTTTCAAATAAAATATTTTCCAATTGAGGGGACATCATGTGTGTAAGGAAAGGGAGCAGTTCAGTCTCTTCCCCAGGTGACTCAGAATGTGAAGGCAAGACCACAACTACATGAAGAGGGATAGTGTGGTTGCAGTGCAGTGCAACCCTTATGAAAAGACAAATGCACACTTGAGCGTTCAATGTTGTACAAACCATAAACCAGAACAATATACAACAAGTAGATATGTGGGCTGAACAAAGACCAGAAAAATGCCCAGGATCACTTAAATGTGGACTTTAAACTGCAACCAATAACAAGAATTTTTTTCCAATATTGTTGACTATCACAAAGTATTCAATAGACCCTTTCCACAGAGGTGTCGTAGGACAAATGCAAATGTTATGGTCGAAGCTTTTTAGTTATTCTCTCCTTTACATAAAAAAGGACATTTACTAATTGAATCATCAAATACATAATGTTTCTAGTAGTAGCAGCCACTAGTAGTATGTGTGAACATGGGAGAAGTGCAATGTCCATTTGTAATGTTTAAGGGTACAACAATAAACACTTAACATAATTTATGATTGTGAGGATGCTAAGGACCCATCGATTATGCAAATGTGTTTGCATACTCGATAGGACAGCTGTTAGGACAGCTAAAAGCCAATGTTGTGATTTTACAACCGTGGGTTTTACAGGGTTAAACTTTGTACTGATTCTTTATGACAGTCCTGTGCCGTGCTCTTCAACCTGTTCTTGTGACCTATGGCTGTGATCGAATGTTGTAATGACTTAAAATGGTACTACCATGGCTGAAAACATGAAAGAAAAAGCTTTAACTGATGGGGAGGTGAAGGCACAATATAATATTCTTCATTGAACGTTAAGCCAGTCTGAGTTTACCATATTTTGACGCGGTGCATTCCGACTTGCATGGGTATTTTTCCATCAGCCATTCCTAGGATTTAACACTCAGTGCAAAAGCTTTTTGTTGCTCCATTCATTATATATTGACTTACTGTAAGAGTCAACAAAACAGCAATGAGCCTCTTTAAGCATACTGTAAATCATGTACCGAGTTCAAATAACTGCAGCAAATTCGGCTCATTCACTTTTCAGTATGAATCTTTTGGTCTGATTTTACTAAAGGAGATCCTTTCCTGTTATGAATGCATTTGCTTTGCAGGCTAATGATTTGTTGGACCTTCTTGGGGGTAATGATGTGGTGCCAGTAATCCAGACCAACCTGCCCACCAAGCCAGCATCAGCTGGAGGAGAGCTGCTCGACCTGCTAGGGGACCTCTCACTGACCGGTAGGAAACTCTCTCAGCCTTTTCCTGCCTTCAGGAACTTTCCTATAATACTAACCACACATTGAGCTAAACGTCCAATTTACTGCTTCCTAGGGACCGGAAACACAGGGACCTCACACTAGGATAATGCAACGATTTTTGCATGCCAATTCTGTACATTTTGCAATACGATAGTCTGTTTATTTATTTATTTTTTGGGGGGCATTTTTTTTTAATGTGGTTTAATGTTGGGGTTCGGTTTCTACAGGTCCACCATTGTTTTTTAAATGAATATGGCCGAACAGAACAGAGTTGATGCAAATTGACTATAGGCGAATACACTATAGCGGCCTCTGTAGGGCGGTACCAATAATTTGCTTCTGCTAAGATAACATTTAGGTTTCTGGCTTAGCTTTTTCTTTAACTTTTTACAAAAAAATCTATTGCAGAAGCAAACAATGGCATTACTCACATTAATGGCATTACCCACTCTGCCAGCTGAAGTCATTCATGTTGTACCGATGATTGCGGAGAAGAGGAAGTGCCTCCTCTGTTAGTAAGAAAGGTGTTTGTGTGTCATGTTATATCTACGTCCATTCTATGATGTTTAAACACAGGTGGTCCGGCCCCTGCCCCCGCATCATCTGTGCCCGCCCCCCAGCCTGCTTTCCTCCTGGATGGCCTTTCCTCCCAGAACCTGTTTAATGACATCACAGCTGCAGGTTAGCCCCGCCCTCTTAAATACTCTGTACTCTTCATTTGTCAAGTATTTAATTCACACAGTAAATACAAAAATAGGCTTGACCGTGTGGTTATTTAATATTAATTTATGGAGTTACCCGAAAACATGCAATATCTTTATGTATCGTTATGGAGATATTAAATGACCTACATGGGGATAGAAGATTTTGGCCATATGGCCCAGCCCTACCCTAGAATGTACAGTACAATGCCTGGATGCGTTGGTGAGTAATGTGTTATTCTTCACCTTTTGACACGTTGCTGACTTTCAGGTATCCCATCCATGACGGCATACAATAAAAATGGTCTCAAAATAGAGTTCACATTTGAGCGAGCCAACCCTAATCCCAACATAGCAGTCATCACCATCCATGCCTCCAACACCACGGAGGCAGATATGACCGAATTTGTTTTTCAGGCTGCAGTACCAAAGGTAAGTCCATGTGTCCTTTTTAGTTGAGTGTGTTGACTGGCAGGTCATTCTATTACTTGATGCTCATCTAGCCAATCCTTTTCTAGTGTTTGATGGTTTGTCTAATATTGGATTTGCGAAGAGAATTAAGACAAACCTGCTATTCACCAAAAGCTATCTTAAGAATGGTTGTATCCTTCTTTTGAGAGAATTTCTTAAGAAAAAACTTAAGAAATGGGATTCTTGAATAACAAGATCTTACATTTCTTCTTGATTGTATTCTTAACTTGATAACAGTTTGCTTGTTTTAAGTTGTCACATTGAGAAGTTATGCCTTGATATTCATTAAGTAGGTGTTGCTACTCACTGAAAATGTGCATGATATTTTTATAATATAGAAAAAGACAGGTCTAGGTTACAACACACTGTGATAACTACGCAATTTGTTTAGCACTTGATTGATTTTCACGTATCTACACACATGGCCCAAAAGTGAGACTAAATCCCAAGAATGGAATAAAATATATTTTAAAGAAACAAATGTAAGAAGTTGTTCTGCAGAAGATGAACGGTTCTTAGGGAACTGTTGAGGAAGTACAGTCAAGAACATGCTGAGGACCTTTGGTAAAATGTCTTCTTATAGGAAACTTATAGGAAAAGGAGTAGAGCCCCTGGTTTCCAATCCAAGCACCATGCATTCTAAAGTACTCTGTCTGTCTCTCTCTCTCTCTGTCTGTCTGTCAGACATTCCAGCTACAGCTCCTCTCCCCCAGCAGTAATGTCGTACCCGCACTCAACCAGGGAACGGTCACGCAGGTCATCAGAGTGCTCAACCCACAGAAGGTAAAACCTGTTTTTTTTCTTCTTACTTCCCCCAATGAGATTGAGTCTTATTCAGTCAATGTGATCCGAGAGGCGATGTACCTCATCTCCGCTCTGATTTTTTTTGCATAGATTGTGTTTTGTTCTGTCCCACATAAGCATAATCCTCCTCAAAATATTTCAGCAACAGCTACGAATGAGGATCAAGCTGACGTACACCCACAAAGGCTCGGCCGTGCAAGACCTGGCTGAGGTCAATAACTTCCCCCCTCAGTCTTGGCAGTGACCCGGCCGCCTGGCCGCTCCCTGTAAGCCCGCCCGAGGGAACTATGACAAATGATTCCTCCCCGAACCCCCTCTTTTCTTTCAACGGACCCCCCTGTGACGTCACTGCAGGCCTCGGCCCTCAAGTTGCATGGGAAGCACCAGAACATCTAACACGGGAAGAAGAAAAAAAAAACACACAGACACGATGAAGACCCTGTTGACTATTAACATCATCAGAAAAAAATCAGAGTACATATCTATTAACTAACCCCCCCCCCGCCCCCCCCCCCCCCCCACATATCTGTTTTCTTTGTAGGAGAATTTGCATTTCTCAGCATTTCTACTACTCACAAAAGCAGACACACACACACCAATGTGTTCACTATGGTACGGTCCACCTTTCCCAAGTCACTGTAGTGCATTGTTGGCCACTGTATGTTCACTTGTGTAGTCTTTTTGTTTTTTTTATTTAAGAAAAAATTTAGGTATTTAAAAAAATGTTGTGTTTTAATGAACTTAAAACGTCACTCACGTGAAGCTCATAGTTTGTGTAGGCAAGCAATTTATCCACACACAAATGTTATCTGCATTTTCAGCACTTTGCCCCAGTACACATTTTAATGATTGGTTTTGCGTTGATCATTTTCATTTTGGGGCACGGTTTTTGAGTCATGCGATGTCAACTGTAAGGGTTCTTGAAGGGTTCTTCTTGGTGTATTGTAGTCCTTAAACTTGTTTTTTTGTCATTTTAATAATCACTTGGCTTCCAAGCATGTTTTGACAGTTGTTCAGATTTTGGACTGTTTCTGGCTCCGGCACAGATGAACTGGGATCTCCATATACCCGTTGAAGGTGTCCTATATCCTTATGGGAAGATGGTAGTCAGCAATTTTCTTTAAAGATGGGCACATGAACTGCTCATGATGCCTAGTAAATAATAGTCTTTTTTTCAATTACTTTGTGTTCACTTAATTCAACATGTTTTTCAGCTAGCTTGGTATATGGATTTAGTCGGAGGGGGTACACATCTTTGTCGTTAATACATTCAAATTTTCCATTACAGACCGGTCAATCGCTTTAGCTCTTGGATATCGGTATTATGATTTATTTTTGCATCTGAATGCTTTTAACAAGCAACGATAATCCATACAAAATAACGATCTATTTTGTCAAATTCTGTTTTATTCTACTTTGCCGAACTTGCTTACCTTGCAAGTGCATGTCAATGAAGTCTGTTATGAATGTAGTTAAATGCACTGAAAGCTTTTTCTTTCAAGTTTCTTTCCTTCATGTCTCTTTGAAGTGAGACGGTCATCTTTTGGCACTATGTTTATAATAGTATGTTTATTTCTGCAGTTGTGTTGACAATATTTATGCCTGATATCAAAGTGATGTGCCTTTCTGACATGGCTAGATAACTATTAAGCTGTTAATGATGGAGTTGCTCAAGGCCCCTCATCTGCTCTCTGTTCTGGGGTTTTTGTCTTGGTGAAAATAAATTAAGGAACGTGGGCCAAATTGGTTTAATATTTCACTTCACGTAACTTTTCTTTTCTCCAAATGAACCTGATGTTGGTATGAACAAACCTGTTTATACCCCTCCATTAGTTAATGTCAAGTTTATGACTTGCCTCAGTCAATATTTCACTAATTACAATAACATGGTCACTCGCCTGTTATTTTATATATTAACAGAAAGCTGTAATAACTTGTATTTGAGGTTGGTTTACCGATTTGCAGGTATTTAAATGTCATTAAGACAAAGCAAAGAGCGCTGAGGTGAAAGCTTGGCTAGTCTCCGTTATCTGTTCAGAAAATGGTATCAAGATTTGTTTGTTAACGTGTCAATACTTAACATGAATGAAATGCCACCAGAAGTCGGCAACGTAAAATCACTTTTTTTGTCCTACTTTTAGAGAGAGCTCACTCTTGGAACTGGTGTCACTCTGTAAGGTGCAGGGTTTGTTTTCTTTCTGTGGTGTTTTAGTTATTATTTGGTCCACTTCAGACTCCAAATCAGTTCCGACCATGTTGACGAAAACCTTAACCTTAATACCTCACTATCTTTTATTTGACTTGTTAACCCACACTTGCACAGTGAACTAGAAGCGGTGTTGGATTGCAATCAAGGGGAGTGTCTATACAGGAGTGTCTAGGTGGTCAGATGTTGTATCAGCCTGTAAACTTATATTCACTATGCTTCACTATCTAACTTTTATGACCAAATCAGAGAAACTATTTAGCTTTGGAAATATTTTTGAGCTACCATATGTATATGAGAAAATTATTACATTCAGTTTAACTTTTCTTTGTTGTTGACAAATGCTATATTGGCTTTTTTTTCTGTACATATTGAGGGCTTTTACAATTTTGTCTCTTATACTATCTTTCATTCTTTTTTTAGATCAACCATTTTCTAAAGCTTATAATTATTCACGTTGTATATTCGTTGAATAGATAGTCAAGCACATGGTCTCAAAGCTCCATGTATCATCACTCATTTATTGTAAAAGAAGAATATCTGCTGTCTGTACATTGTATATAATTGTAAAACAAAACAAAAGCTAATCAAATGAAATTAATCCCATGTGAAAATTTACAAAGATTAGCTAGGGACTATAATTCTATACATATGTAAAAAAAAAAAAAAAAATGAAAAAAATCTCAAAACATGCAAATGAGCTGCATTGATTTACTATGCTCATATTTGATTGGTTGTCATCTTTTTACTTCCTTTGCTAAGTTAGGGGGGTGAGTTCTTGAGCTGCTTGTTAAATGAAGTTTGGGGGTGTGTCTGAAGTGATAGATTTAGTCTTGAGTGATACTGTGTACTGTACTACTGAGAAAGCTGAGCACAGCTCAGTTGCAGAAGTGGCACAATAACCCTGCCCTTAGAAATGTTCCCTTTTAACAGGAGCAGGGTTTTGTTTTGCCAATTTGTAACTTTTTCCTCTGGCCTTATACATTGTGTGCAGTTAATCGTTTTGCACTCTGGACTAATTGATTCTAATTAATGCTATCTGACCTACAAATTACTTAATAAATGGTTGACCTACCTGCACTACATAGTTTTTATTAACAGATGGTCCTCACTGGCCTCAGTCAGTGTACTGGTTATCTGTGCTGTCCCTCCCCCTTGTCGCTTCATTCAGTTTCATTCTTTTTATTCTTCACCTTTTCAGTTCCATTGGGAATCATTTTTACAGTTTGCAAGTTAAGATGCCAATGTTTAAACTGTCAATCTACAAGATAGGCTGTTTAACATTCAATAACACCTCTGCACTTATTTGCTTTTATTACCTGTTTTCCTTTCATTACAGTTGCTATTATTTGCCATAGCATGTTGCCTGATAATTCTTCATTGTTCTTATCTATACAGATTGTGAGATACAGTGACCACATTTTGGGAGTGACAGTCAACGATTTGTAAAGGACCTTTTTATAGAAGTTATTTCACTGCTGTTTTACCATTAAGGTCTAAGGTCAACATGCATGCAAGTGCTAGAGACAAATATCCACAAGGGGGAGCTATTTATAATGGAGAGCTTTCAGGGTGGGGAAAAACGTTTAGTTTTTGTTTGTACTGCCCTGTTTTACACTAGTAGGCCTATGTAACCATTAACTTTCATGTTAACAATGCAGTGATCCATACTTTTCTAATGTGCGGATAAAATTAACACAAGTGGACATGTAACTTCAAAAAGTTGTGAAGAAGTGTGTGTGTGTGTGTGTGTGTGTGTGTGTGTGTGTGTGTGTGTGTGTGTGTGTGTGTGTGTGTGTGTGTGTGTGTGTGTGTGTGTGTGTGTTTGTGTGTGTGTGCAGTTTTCTTTGAACTTGGTCAGAAACATTTGGCTGCAAATTTGTATTCAATCCTCAGCTTCTGAGCTGCATGTAAGAGCCTATATGTAAATAATATAATTTGTAATTCATACTTTTTCCCCCCTGAAATGCATACAAACTACTCAATCAACTGCATCACCTTAGTTTGTTTAGATTTTAACGTACAATTTAGGGTTCTTCAAGATTAAGAGGTCAAGCGATGAAAGTCACTTTGGTTTTGTTAATTTAGGTGATTTGGTGTATGAGCAGCATCTTGCCACTTTGTTCACTTACCCTGTTGAATTAACAAAAAGCATATATTGCAGCTATGTTTGAGTTTCAATCTGTGTGTGACCCCAAAATGATGATGACCTAAACCACATTTTCTTTATTAGATGGGAAGTTAGGGGTGATAAATTCAACTTTTTTCAAGTCCAGTTTGACATTGGGAATGGTATCAAAGTTAGGCTATGTCTTCAAGGTGTGTGTGAATGTCAGAATGAAAACATGAACCGTGTTGATCGTTAAAGATGAAAGGCAGTAAACTATTAAATGGGTTATTTTCAACATTTGCTGTGTATCATTGTCTTTGGGTTGGAGAAAAACTATCAAGAGAATAAAAATGTCAAATAAATTCAGTGCTATATGTGGTGATTCATTTGTTTATATGAGGACATATCCTACATCATATTGAACTAAAATTTAAAAAAAAAAAATATATATATAAAATATATAATATATAGGCTATAAATAAAATAAAAAGATGAAATTAAAAATGAAATTAAAATATATATATATATACACACACAACAGTCGTTCAACAGGCCCGTGCCATTGGACGAGCGGCTCTCCTAGCCCCGCCCCCCCCCATCATGTATCGGCGTCCCCGCCCCCCCCCCCCCCCCCCCCCCCCCCCCCCCCAGACGTGGTCTCCCGGTCCCGTTATGGCGTCGCTGCAGCGGGACGGCGACATGCTCTCCCGCCGCCGCCGCCCGCACGGGAACACACACCCCCCCCAGCCGCGCGCCGCGTCGCTTTGACGCAAACCATGAGATGATACAAAAACGATGATGATGATGTTGATGATGATGATGATGATGATGAGGATGATGATGGAGGACGACGACGACAACGTGACGGCGGCGGCGGCGGCGTCGGTCTCGGTCTCGGTGCCCAACCACCCGGAGAAGGAGAACGGAGGAGGAGGAGGAGGAGGAGGTGATGAAGATGATGATGATAGCGGGAGGACCGGCGGCGTGGAAGGAGCGGGAGGACCGGCGGACGCGGCGGTCCAGGACCGGGGGACCGCTGCAGCCCGCGGCGACCGGACCGGTTCCGCCGGAGGAGGAGCCCACGTCTCCACGGAGATCCGTGTTTTAAAGGCAGGTCGTGATTTAATAACAAACAAACAAACAGGGGGGGGGGGGGGGGGGGTTGTTGTCTTGGGGAAATTTGGGACGGTGTGTCAATAACACTTTGGTAGGTACGTGTGTGTGTGTGTGTGTGTGTGTGTGTGTGTGTGTGTGTGTGTGTGTGTGTGTGTGTGTGTGTGTGTGTGTGTGTGTGCTTAATTGGCTGGTGGTGATTGACCATCCAACTATTTGGAGTTGGGCTGAATGACTAGAGGGTGTGCTGCTGACCTGCTGTTAGATAATTAGATAGTTATGATTAGATTATGAGAGTTATGATGTTAAATGATAAAGAACCATAAGGCACTATCCCCAAAAACTAAGCGTTCAGTGCTGCCGTCCTGCAGAGTCAACACAAAATGTGGACTAGGCTATCTATCATCATAATGATATATATTTTATGACTGTGTAACCTATGATGTGTGCTTGAGGTAACAAAAAAGAAAAAAAACACTTTAGATTAGGGACCACATATTCACCGTTAACTAGTTGCTTATAAGCACGCATATTGGCTCTTTATTAGTCATTATAAAGCACTTATTAATGCATTATTCTGCATGACTATATTCTACAACTACTAGACCATTAACTTTAATATTAGAGTTTTCCCTCAATAACCTCCTAATTACTGCTTATTGATAAGTAAGGAAGTTGTTGTACATAAATTACGATCTTAGCAACAAGTTAGTGGTGAATATGTGGTCCCTAATATAAAGTGTTAACCTTTGTTGCTTAATTGGCCCATATTACCGCATTGCACATTATTCAGAAAAATCTCCACAACCTTAGAAAGTGAGCCGTTTGTTCTTCTCAGTGGGTCTGTATCTTTCGGTGTTTATCCAATTTCTCCAGTGTATGCTTATTATGTGTTTTCGGACTATCTTTAACTATAATTATTTCTAAAAAGAGAAGAAGAGCTTGGCTACTTTTAGGAGGTGAGAGTCAGGCCTTTACTTCTACATTCAGTAGGCCTACGCAGGGCTATAACGCAATTGAATATTAGCTTTTGACTTTTATTATGACTTGACATAATAAAAGACATGAGACATTTAACGCCTGGATTGCTTGCTAATGAATCCAGCCTATTTTAAAGTACACGAGGTCAAACTTTCAAACGTTCAATACAAGTTTGTAATCAGAACAAATGTTCCAGTTTTGAATTCAAATGAATTTCCCAAAAATTCAATCAAACAAAAAAAATGTGTGGCGGCTGATTGATAATAACAATCTCATAATCGTCGTTCATCGGTATATGAGCAGGTAACATCGTGTCGTAGCTCGTGTAGCCTCCAGGAGACCATGTGGTCCGTGGGACCAACCCACGGCGCTGAGAGCGCTCGGAGTGAGAGACGGCCGAGTCGTCCGAGTCATTGGCGTCCGTCTCTGTGTGTGTGTGTGTGTGTGTGTGTTTGTCTGTCTGCGCTGCAGCGCAACATGAAGCGGATCGGGAGCCGCGGCTGCGTGACCAGGAAGACCCGGTTCGGATCGCGGGAGCGCGACTGGCTGAAGGGCGGCGCGCAGCGGGGCTGCGTGTGTCTGTACGGCGGGGCGGCGGACCCCCAGCCCCCCGGGCCCCCGGCCGACCTGCAGCTGGTGCTGTGCTCCGCCAGCACCACCGTGGAGCAGCTGCTGACCCAGAGGGACGGGGAGGCGCTCTATGTGCAGCTTCACGGAGACCGACTCAGGTGGGAGGACCACTACGTCCTTTTATCTGTCTGTCTGTCTGTCTGTCTGTCTGTCTGTCTGTCTGTCTGTCTGTCTGTCTGTCTCTGCCTGTCTGTCTATATCTACTGTCATTGAAGACGCATGCAACACTCATATCATATCCGAGCCCCTTTGAATGTGTGTGTGTGTGTGTGTGTGTTAATGTGGGACTATTTGGTAATCTCTATTTCTCTATCTATATTCTATTTGGTAATCTCTATTTCTCTATCTATATTCTATTTGGTCATCTCTATATTCTCTATCTATATTCTATTTGGTCATCTCTATATTCTCTATCTATATTCTATTTGGTCATCTCTATATTCTCTATCTATATTCTATTTAGTAATCTCTATTTCTCTATCTATATTCTATTTGGTAATCTCTATATTCTCTATCTATATTCTATTTGGTAATCTCTATATTCTCTATCTATATTCTATTTGGTAATCTCTATATTCTCTATCTATATTCTATTTGGTCATCTCTATGACCAAAGTGTCCACATTGGCAGTGTTTCTTAAGGTTACATGCTGGATAAGCTTCTGCTCTTCTGATAGATCAGTGTTGTCACCGGCGACAATACAACAGATTTGTTTTCAGGTTGGAATCAGAATTGCCGATATTTATGGTTGAAAAACAATTTTCTTTTAGGAGGACACTTCACAGCAAAGTATTTGATTTAATGGAGCATGCAGACGCAGGCGGCGATTCACTGAGCGTCTTCTGTGAGACGACGGATGTTCATGGCTTTTATAGACGCGTCGTAGGAACAGCCATCACAGGATACAAAAGAAACACAAACCCAAAGGGCTTCTCGCGGTCTAGACTGGCAGCGTAGTTGATAGATCTTGGCCACAGCGGTGATACGAATGCAAACTAACTTGGAGAGAGGAAGGGCGCACCCATAGGTGCAAGGAAAATTCATACAAAGCGTGATAAATGAACTAGTAATTAAGTAAATACATTCATCATCATTTGTGATCATAATGTTAGGATGCATTTTCCACCGCATTCATTAAACCACATAGACCTAAAATACAGTGGCGGTTCTAGACCAGTTTTAATGGGGGGGCCAGGTTGGGGCCGGCTTTTCTGTTAGAGGGGCACACCGTCATTTTATTATTGATGCAGACTCCTCGTTGGGGGGGGGGGGGCCACAGGGGGGTCCGGACTCAGAGTTACGGGGGGCACTGGCCCCCGCTGGCCCCCCCCTAGAACCGCCACTGCTAAAATATAGTGTGTGTTTGTTTGTGGGTCCGTTCATGTGTGCACACGCCTTATCACTCTTGTTTGTGTGTGTGTGTGTGTGTGTGTGTGTGCTAAAGGAGGCTGGACCCCTCTGAGCGTCCTCTCCAGATGGTGTTCGACTACCTGAGCGCCATGGGCTACGAGGAGCCGGCCCGCGTGCAGCAGGAGGCGGCCAACTCGGACCTCAGCTGCATGATCCGCTTCTACAGCGGTGAGTATGGGCCGACGGCGTCTCCCCCCCCCCCGCACCTCTAGGAGCGGATCCATTCATCACCTGCCACGATACAGCGAAGGGTGGGGGGGGGGGGGGTCTGGCGCTTTTCACTGACTATTTTATCGACTACTTTATTCAAGGTGACAGTACGGTGAATTCAGACCTATAGGCTGTGGACATTGGGGGTTGTGTGTGTGTGTGTGCGTGTGCGGTACCTTTCCCCAATGTAGAAGAAACAACAGATGCGCCCATGCGGTTCATTACGCCGATGGCTTTTCATATCCAAACACACACACACACACACACATCACACTTTCATCTTGTTACTTCCCTCTGCCCGTATTGCTTACCACAGGTCCACTCGTGTGTGTGTGCACTGAAATTATAGAAATGATAGGTTGTTTGTGCAAAAGGGGGTCCGAGGAAGTGCTTGAGTTGGAGCATATTCGTGACGCTCGGCGGGCAGCAATATCTCAGTATCACGACTCAGACTGGTGATATCGATTAGATTGTTGTACGGACAGATATTTATACCAGAGAGCGTCTCTCTCTCTCTCTCTCTCCATTTCCACATATATCTGATCTGCTAATGAGTCATGAACATGAACAATTACCATTACCGTTAGTCACGTTTCCAATGTGCAAAAATGGTAATTTGTTGCTCTTGTCAGGAATACATGTGTGTGTGTGTGTGTGTGCATATTATTCGATCTCCTTTAAATGTCTCGATTGTTGCAAAGCTAAATTAGCCTGGCTCCGCCCACCTACGTACTTCCGCTCAAATTTCATTTCACTTCAGTACTAACAGAGAATGTCTAATAAGGAGAGAAGTTCCACTCTCGGTTTACTTCCGGGTTCTGAACTGTTGCAGTTCCCCTCTTGTTCCATGTGAGGGCGCTCACATGGTGAGTGCAGAATGAATGGCGGTCTATGGAGCTATACCCCTCAAACTCCACTTTTCTCAGGATATCATTTTTTGTCTAGTAATTTGAATGTTGCTTTCGAAAGGGGATGCAAAGAAATTACACATTGCTGGGTGTTAGATTTTTTAGAGTCACTTATTTGCTTTAAAAAAGTATTTTAAAATGTCAATGACGTCATACTCATCTTACGACCAGAGATACTGCTTTACGGCAAGCCTCTCCCTTTCCCTCAAGGCATCGATAACACAGCAGTACATACATAACGATACGCAGATAAAAGTGCCAGCAACCAAAAGAAGTTGCTGTGTTAAAAAAAAAAGAATTTGGGCGAAATTGTCCACCATAACGTTCTGGTCCCGCTTCGGATGCCAAGATGCCATCAAGCAGATCTCTGGTCGTAATCAGTCCTTCACTGACCAATCAGCGTTCATTAGCAGAATGCTAGCGTGTTATGGGCAATAACAACACGTCCTGTAAGAAATCGAAAGGACATAAGTACTCGTTCATTCAACTTTTGATCTATAACCTATGTTGAACTTGTAAGAACTACAATCAAATCGGAGTTTTTTCAATGAGAATCAGGTGAAAGAGACACATTTAGCCGTGTAGCTCCATCTGCTCCCATTCATTCTGCACTCACAGGCGATCGCCCCCAGTGGAGCTCTGGTGGAACTGCAACCAGAATTCGGTACAATGGGACTTAATAGGGAGTGGACAGGCTCTCCGTAGACGGGCTCTGGTACTAAGGTCTGGCTTTTCCCCAAAATCTGCGGTCCAATCAGCGAACAGGAGGCGCGGCCTGAGAACAGTGACGTAGAGGTCGTGCGCGAATTTCAGTTATTGAGCGTAAGTACGGAGGCGGGCGGAGGCTAATGCTAATGCTCACCGCATCTGCCGTTTGTATACTGCGCGCAACGTGGTTTCTGGCGCATGAAATACGTCACGACCAAACGTTAGCGATTGGTTAAGGCAGATCCAGAGTGGCACTGGGCAGAGCCAATAGGTTTTAAACTTCAACAGCACCCGCCTTCAAGTGAGACATCGTTTGTCTCTACAGCATTGCTAGACCTTTAGTATGAAAGAAATGAGTACCAAGGTCTAGGCTAAAGCTAAATGAGTTTTGCGGGAAAATCATGTTCAACGACTATAATCGTTACATCGTGTTCATATGTGAAGGTTTGAAACTCACTGTTTGCCGGGCATCTATGGCCCCGGTGTGTCCAGTGGAATGCGGCCGTGTTTTTCACGACCAGAGATACTGCTTTACGGCAAGCCTCTCCCTTTCCCTCAAGGCATCGATAACACAGCAGTACATACATAACGATACGCAGATAAAAGTGCCAGCAACCAAAAGAAGTTGCTGTGTTAAAAAAAAAAGAATTTGGGCGAAATTGTCCACCATAACGTTCTGGTCCCGCTTCGGATGCCAAGATGCCATCAAGCAGATCTCTGGTCGTAATCAGTCCTTCACTGACCAATCAGCGTTCATTAGCAGAATGCTAGCGTGTTATGGGCAATAACAACACGTCCTGTAAGAAATCGAAAGGACATAAGTACTCGTTCATTCAACTTTTGATCTATAACCTATGTTGAACTTGTAAGAACTACAATCAAATCGGAGTTTTTTCAATGAGAATCAGGTGAAAGAGACACATTTAGCCGTGTAGCTCCATCTGCTCCCATTCATTCTGCACTCACAGGCGATCGCCCCCAGTGGAGCTCTGGTGGAACTGCAACCAGAATTCGGTACAATGGGACTTAATAGGGAGTGGACAGGCTCTCCGTAGACGGGCTCTGGTACTAAGGTCTGGCTTTTCCCCAAAATCTGCGGTCCAATCAGCGAACAGGAGGCGCGGCCTGAGAACAGTGACGTAGAGGTCGTGCGCGAATTTCAGTTATTGAGCGTAAGTACGGAGGCGGGCGGAGGCTAATGCTAATGCTCACCGCATCTGCCGTTTGTATACTGCGCGCAACGTGGTTTCTGGCGCATGAAATACGTCACGACCAAACGTTAGCGATTGGTTAAGGCAGATCCAGAGTGGCACTGGGCAGAGCCAATAGGTTTTAAACTTCAACAGCACCCGCCTTCAAGTGAGACATCGTTTGTCTCTACAGCATTGCTAGACCTTTAGTATGAAAGAAATGAGTACCAAGGTCTAGTTAGGACTAGGCTAAAGCTAAATGAGTTTTGCGGGAAAATCATGTTCAACGACTATAATCGTTACATCGTGTTCATATGTGAAGGTTTGAAACTCACTGTTTGCCGGGCATCTATGGCCCCGGTGTGTCCAGTGGAATGCGGCCGTGTTTTTCACCCATGTTCAAATACCTCAGCCATTGTCAAGTAAGCCTTTGGCTCGCCCTGCGCCGTAAAACTCCTCCCACTCCTTGATCAACTTGTGGGAAAGTGGATGGGGGGGGGGATGGGGGGTGGGTGGGGGTGGGGGGGTGGGCGGGGCAACACTGGTGCCCAGGCCTGCTTAGCAAGGCTAAGCAGAACCCAGGGGGCCGGTGGGGGCCCCCCCATTTCATCCAGGGAAAAGATAACAAAAATAGACCGAGGGGAATGCATTTCACATGTGACCTTTTTTTTAAATGAAATAAAAACACGCGGTTGTAATCGATAACGCCGTTCAATGTTGACGTGTGCGGTGTGGTGTTTTTTCTGGGGGATTTCAGTTGTCATATATGAGTTGTTATATATTAGTTCTGTAGGCCTTTTGGGTCCGACGACGGTTTCGACAAAAACGATTACGGTATTCTGTACGCCGGGTCGGCGGACGTTGTATACCTTACAAAACGACGTGACATTTGAATGCCATATTCATTTGGTGTGCACTGTCCGTATCCGCAGAGCGATGACTGTGCACTTTCGTCCATGTTTGTCTCTGTGTTTCTGTTCCCATGAAAGTGTGCGCATTACGCCCCGTTTTTTTCCGCAGTGGTTTCTCGGCTACGTTACCAAGGCGATGTGCGCCTGTGAATTAGTAACATGAAGCATGGTGTATTGCTTGTGCGGAGGGAACAAAGCTCCGACCTCCTCCAGGTGTGTGTGAGTGCGGCTCCAGACTGCCCACACAGCCTCCTGCTGGGGGGGGGGGGGGGTGCGCAGATGAGACCAAGACAAACCGAGAGGAGAGAGAGCAAACCACTGGTAAATGCTGATTTAATGAAGGTCACCACTTCGCGGTCCCTCAGGGCTATTGGTTCATGGGTTGGCTTTACGCAGCTTCACAACAGAGGAGGATGGGGGGGGGGGGCTTGCTGTGAGTCCACTCCTCCACAAGCCCCACGGGAGAGAGGCTCTGGTTCAGGTCTCTGAGAAGTCGCCGCGGCCTCTCTGCACTCGGCAGGCCGGCCGGCTCCTTCAGACTTCAGACACTTTATTGTCATTTCACACAAATGTACAGGATACATTGGCTGAAACGAAATATCGTTTCTCACCAGCTCCTACTAGCAGTGCTTTACTAAAAGAAAAAGAATAATAAATAATTTAAAACATGTTAAAATCATTCGGAAAAAAAACAAACAAAAAAACAATCATACAGCTGCAGCAGTTTTGGGAACATGTCCATAATAATAAAGTGCTATTAGATGCAGGATGACTGACCTACTGACCTACGGGCGGGAGGGTTGGGTGTGGTGTGTGTGTGTGTGTGTGTGGGCGTGTGTGTGGGCAGGGAGCGCAGTCCATTTACCAGCCTTACAGCTTGTGCAAAAAAGCTGTTCAGCATCCTGGTTGTTCTGCAGCTGATGCTCCTGTACCTCTTCCCGGATGGCAGGAGGGAGAACAGTCCATGAGAGGGGTGATGGAAATCCCTGATAATGGCAGCAGCTCTGTGGGTGCAACGCTGCTCGTAGATCTCCTTCAGGAAGGGCAGAGAGGCACCAATGATTCTGCTGGCTGTTTTCACTATCCGGTTGAGCTGCTGTTGTTCGTATGCCTTGCAGCTCCCGAACCAGGAAGTGAAACCATATGTGAGAATGCTTTCAATGGTACCTCTATAAAAGGTAGTGAGGTGAGGAGTGGGCAGACCTGCCTTCCTGAGCCTCCGGAGGGGGTGGAGACGCCTCTGGGCTTTTTTGATGACCGCTGTGGTGTTTGTTGAGAAGGTCAGGTCGTCAGCTAGATGGACTCCCAGGAACTTGACGTTACTGACCCTCTCCACGGCAGAACCATGGATGTTTATTGGTGCATGTTGTCTGCCACCCCTCCGAAAGTCAATCACCATCTCCTTTGTTTTGTCCACATTGAGGACAAGGTTGTGGGATTCACACCATGCAGTGAGCAGCTCCACCTCGATCCTGTACGCAGACTCATCATTGTCACTGATGAGCCCCACCACTGTTGAGTCGTCGGCGTACTTGATGATGTGGTTGGTACTGTGCCTAGCAGCACAGTCGTGGGTCAGCAGGCTGAACAACAAAGGGCTCAGAACACAGCCCTGAGGAGAGCCTGTGCTCACTGAGATGGTCCTCGATGTTTGGCTGCCCACCTTGACTGCCTGGCGCCGCTGTGTCAGGAAGTCGAGAATCCAGTTACAGATGCCAGTGTCCACCTGTAGCATCTTCAGCTTTTCCACCAATTGTTGTGGAATGAGCGTGTTAAAGGCTGAGCTGAAGTCGATAAGTAGGATTCTGGCATAGGTGTTTTTCCTCTCTAGGTGGGACAGTGTGAGGTGGAGTGTGGTGGCGATGGCGTCCTCTGTGGACCGGTTGGTTCTGTATGCAAACTGTAGGGGGTCCAGGTTTGCAGGGAGGCAGTTCTTAATGTGGCGCATGACCAGCCGCTCGAAGCATTTCATTATGATTGGTGTTAGGGCCACAGGGCGAAAGTCATTTAAGCAGGCTGGTTTTGACTTCTTAGGAACAGGGATAATAGTAGCACTTTTGAGGCAGGTAGGCACAGCTGCCTGGCTGAGCGATGTGTTAAAAATGTCTGTAAAAACATCTGACAGTTGCTCAGCGCAGTCCTTTAAAACACGGCCAGGGATGTTGTCCGGCCCTGCAGCTTTGCGTGGGTTAACGCTAGCGAGGACCCTTTTCACTTCAGCTGTGGACACCTGGAGTACCTGGTCAGTGGGTGATGGTGGGAGTGTCTGTGCTGGAATGATGGAGTTGACCTCAAAACGTGCATAGAAGTCATTCAGTTCATTCGGTAGAGAGGGGTCACTGTGGCATGTCCGCAGGGGGAGGGGCTTGTAGTCTGTAAGGTTCTGAAACCCTTGCCACAAGCGACGTGGGTCTTTGTCACTCATGAAGTGGCTGTTAAGTTTTTGTGCATACAGCCTCTTTGCTTCTCTGATCCCCCGGGACAGGTACTTCCTTGCCACACTGTATGCTGCCGTATCACCTGCTTTAAAAGCTGCATTGCGGGCTCTCAGCAATGAGCAGACCTCCTCAGTAAGCCATGGTTTCTGGTTGGCACGCCTTTTTATTGTTTTAACCACTGTGACATCATCTATGCATTTATTGATGTAGCCAATGACAGATTCTGTGTATTCTTGTAAGTCAATGGCATTTTCATATGTTGCTGCTTCTCTAAAAATGTCCCACTGAGTGCTCTCAAAACAGTCTTGCAGTGCTGTTATGGCTTCCTGTGGCCACTTTCTGATCTCACTGACCACTGGCCTTTCCTGCTTCACCCTTGGTTTGTATGCTGGTGTTAGCATGACAGCCAGATGATCAGAGCTACCAACATGAGGAAGGGGGGCAGCTCTGTAAGAGTCTTTGATGTTTGTGTACACCAGGTCTAATGTGTTTTCCCCCCTTGTTGCAATATTCACGTGTTGGTAGAATTTGGGCATGACAGATTTGAGACTTGCCTGATTGAAATCTCCGGCTATGATGAAGAAGGCGTCGGGGTGATCCGTCTGCGTCTCGCTGATGTTGGTGTAGAGCTCTGCCATAGCCTCCTTGCAGTTTGCGCTCGGTGGTACATAGACGGCCGTTACAATGACTGCCGTCAGCTCCCGCGGCGTGTAGAATGGTCGGCATTTAACAGTCATGAACTCTATGTTTGATGAGCAGAGAGTAGAGACCACCACCGAATCCTGGCACCACGATTTGTTGATGTAAACTGCCAGGCCGCCTCCTCTCTGTTTGCCGGTTAGCGAGGCTACTCGGTCCGCCCGGTGCAGTATTAAACCCTCCAGCTGGACCCCCGCGTCGGCGATGTTTTCGCTCAGCCATGTCTCCGTGAAAACGGACACACAGCAGTTCCTCACGTTGCGTTGGGAGGCTCTCCACAGTCTGATGTAATCCAGCTTGTTGTCGATAGAACGCACATTAGCCAGCAGAAGTGTGGGCACCGCCAGCTTTTGTGGATTTGCAGTTAGTCTGGCGTGCACTCCTCCGCGCTTACCCCTCCTCCTCCTCCTCTAACCCGCAAGAGGGGAATACATCGTCTGGGATGCTGGTTTAGGCAGCTAATAAGTTATTGATCTCCCAGGGAAGCTGTCTTGCCAGTGGTAAATTAAACCTGCCCATGTGGCCCAAGCTTCATTCGTGACGTGTCATTTGGAGCCAAAGTATGACCGATATAGATTTTGTAGAGTGGCAACATTGCTAGAGTCGAGAAGGCGTTTGGTTCGATTGCATTTTAAAATTCTGATGCCAAATATAGATATGGCATTGTGTTGCCATTAACTTCTAACTATATTACTAGTTATACTATTATTATAACTTATAATAATAAAATATAGATAGTCGAATTCGGGTAACAGACCCTAGCTGTCGAATAAAACCAGCTCTCTCGGGAAGCCTAACATGCAAAATATGGCGCATGTTTCATTCAGACATTAAGAGAACAACCACAATAATCATTTGAAAATACCTGCTAACCTTTGTTTATCTAATTCTCTAAACTGCATACCGTTCTGAATCTGAATCTTTTCGTTCATATTGGATAAAAGTGTTAAATGACTGATGGTTGCGACCAATTTAGTTAAAAAGTAATTACATTACATTTAAATGAAATTAAAACCATTCAATTCCCGCATGTGTGAATGTCCGTCTACACAAATGTTCTGTGCATATTAACTTCTTTGTAATAAGAAACAGAACCAGGCTTTATATTAAGCTATCTCCCATCTGTTAAGCAACAGATGTTTTCTTCTGTATGAATGCCCCACGTGAAACCAAGTATTGAGGGGATTTTGTGAAAATAAGTTATAACAGACCACCAGAGAGACTTCATGCCGGGTCAGATTCATATTTTTTGTCCAAAGGGCCAAATTTGGACTTTGTATCCACCTCCCCTGACCCGACTGCACGGTAATGAAATAGCAATCTGTAACTAGCTGTACAAGCCCTGGGATCTTTAGGACTATTGTGTCCTAGTCTGCATGTCACTTAACTCAAGTCCTCCAGCGAAAGCGTTCAGAAAAGCCCCTGTAATCAGAGTGGGTTGTATTGATGCCATGCCCAATCACACTACAATCACAAGCCCTTCTTAATGACGCCTTGCTTCAAAGAATGACTAACATGAAACATTTTAACTGTACAAAAGAGGCAACGCATGAGTCTTGCCTCATGGATATCAGAATGTTTGCCATATCTAAAGCAAGTTCAGTCAGTTTAAGAAATATCAACGCATCGCCTCCATTTGTCTAAAAGGTATTACGCATTTAGTTCCCTTCATCGATTCTCTAATTCCCGTGTTGACTATTTGTAATTGTTAATATTAGCCATTCCCCCCCTTTTTTATTACTCTTTTTGCACATGACATATTCGTCAATCCTACTGGATTACTTCCATCTCCCCAAGGAGCGAATGTGACCAGGGTTAATGAATAGTTTCTCAGTAGACTTCAGTCGGCGAGCGTTGCGCCCGCAGCCTCCCGCTCCTTTGGATTTTCCATCGCAGTAACGTCATACATCAAAATGTTATGCAATGTTCTACCTCTGCTCATTTCCCTGAGCGTACTTTATGGAGAATAGGACTGTCAATATTATTATCTGTCATTCGCAGGGTAAGGCTATGCCAGCCTTTTCTGCTGAGCAATCAATGGCTGTTAGATTGGACTATGATCATTTTGATAACGTCATTATTTCCTGGCGCTGGCTACAGCAACCTCAATGGAGGAGCCGTGTGTTTGTTTATGAGTAAATGTCTTTTTATTGCGGGGACTTGTTTTCTTACAGGATTATACCGGTCTAGCTGATCAAACCGTCGTAACCGTCTCTCCTGGTTTCGAGTCAAGTCAAGTCAAGTCTATGTTATTTCTACAGCCCTTAATCACAGTTACAGTCTCAACTGGCTTTACAGGCCATATTGTTATAACCCTAGCGGAAAAAACTCTGGAGAAGGAAGGCAGAGTGGGGGATCCCTCCTTCCAGGGATGGTTAGGAGTGCAATGGGTGCCATGGTTGACACACATGGTAGTATTACAAGCAGACATTTTAAGTACAAAATAATTTAAAAAAAATGTGTATTGTCCATTGTGAGGTGCTGGGCTGGCCAGGCGTCCAGTCATGATCACGGCAACACACTAAAACAGAGACGGCATTGGGGCAGGGTGGACGTGTGTGTGTGTGTGTGTGTGTGTGTGTGTGTCCTCCCAGGATATGCAATCTCAGTAGAATTATATATTCAACAATCTTTCTTGGGTATAGCGTCTGCACAGTTTTTATCATCGCTCACTCTCCGGGGATGTCCAACCTGAAAAGTGTGTTGACCTGGTGACATTCACAGTCCTTAGTTCCTTGCAATATTATCCCTATCAACAGAATAGTATAGGGAGGCTGGTAAAAGGTAATATGTTGTTGCAGCTTCTGTTGATTGATAATGACCGGTGGCTAGATGGAAAGGTGGATAGAGGGAGGGGGCGGATGGACGGACATGATGAATGTCTTCTCTGTGCTGCGGTTTATGATGTCTCTGAGGGAACGACTGAGGATCAGACGCTGCATCGATCTGCCCGCCGAGTTGCTATCCGATTAGTTAGGCTCGTTCGGCGCAGGCTTTCCTGCTTGTGCAAAGTTCAGATGTCCTTCTGAAGTTACAGGGTATGGTGGTAAGAGGCCAGACGTATATGAGGCCACTTCAACCTGTGAATTGATCAGCGAGATGATTTTAAAAGCAATTAAACACAAGCCGAAGGAGGTTGAGGTGAGGGACCTCGACCTGCCGTTCCCCTAAGAGGGGTGTATGGCATAAACAGCCCCGCTGTCTGCTGTGTCATTCACCGTTGTAAAGCCACGGTGCTACTCTGCAACATATGGAGATGAGAAGTTAAAAGTCACAACAAGGCACAGCCATTTAATTCTGCAATCTGACCGATGCACCTGGGTCAGAGCTAGACATACTGAGATGGACCACAAAGCTTTTTGCTGGTGTGCAGCCCCGGAGTCAAACTGGAATGAGCTGCAGAACGACTCAAAACCGAATGAGCTAATCCTCCTTTACTGACTTAAAAAACCTCCCGGGCTGGAAGATTTGGTGTGCTGCTGTGTTGCCCTCTTGGCCACGTCACCCTTTTAAATATCAACGTATGTTCTCCCTGGATAAATAAATCATACATATACACATGCTTACATATACATATAGTCAGATATACATATACAGTCACGTATGCACAACTGACTAAACCAGGGATCTTGACATTTTAAGATCCCTGACGCGCCTCGTCAGTTTCATTTTGTGTTTCCACAAAGCTTTATGACGTGATGATTTCACAGAATTGCACCGATGTGTTAAGAAACTCTCATCTGTTCGGTATATGTGAAGCAAGAGAAAGCTAAATCCCCCAATTAAAAAAAAGCCAAAAAGATGCTATCGCGATGACGTAATGGTTGTTATCGCCGTGGAGAGCATGTACTTTACATCAAAGGAGACGGCCAAGGCAGACATGCGTTAGATAAGAGGGCGGTGTCTCTGACCTGATGTAAGCCCTGGCGCGACGACAAGCTCCTACAAGCGCCGCTGTGATGCACTGACTCATCATCACACATATGTGACCTCATATTCTGTCAGCCTCTTTAATGTCTCATTGCGTTTACTGTGTACATGGTGTTTTCTGTTTTAGATGGTCTATTTTATTTTTGGTTTTGAGCTTTTATTCAACCAGGCGAGTCATTAAGAACACATTTCTAATTACAACGGCGGCCTGGCAAGAGGCAGTGTGAGTATAAAATGCTTAAGAATACAAAAACGCAGAAGGAGCAGACCGGCGCAGGCGTAAAAACACACGCATCACCAACGGCAGACACGCATAGAAAACGCAATCGCATTAAGGCAACACATTAACAGAGGGATATCAACAAGGGGGTACATTTGTTTTTATTCAATAAAAAACCATATGGCACATAACAGACAGTAAGGGAATACGGCCATGTTTCTTCTCTAACCTCTCTCCCCCCCCACCCCCCCTCCCAGAGCGTCCAGCGAACGTGGACCAGCAGGACCGGACCCTGCTGAAGGGCGTGTTCAGCGTGAGGAAAGGGAAAACCCAGCTGCACAAGTGGGCCGAGCGGCAGGTCATTCTCTGCGGCACTTGCCTGATGGTGGCCTCGGTCAAAGACAGCCTAACGGGGAAGATGCACATCCTGCCCCTGGTGGGGGGGAAGGTAAGAGTCGGGGGATGTGGCTTTTTTCCCCCCACCGAAGCCCATCTTTTTAACCTTTCAACCTCCGGGGGCACGAAAAACCCCTCCCACTCTGCTCTGAGTGCAGATATATCAACACAGCCGGTGTTGTGCCAATGTAGGTATAGAAAGTGTTTCCCCTGGAGCTGTTTTCTGGCTTCAATTACGTCTATTAAATCTGCTTCACTCGAAATGTACTATGATAGACAGATGAAGCCTGACCATCAAATGATTTATTTTATGTGTAGGCCTACTTCACATACTACTCTATAACCTCTGGGATTATGAACAACTTTCTTCTCTTCTAGCCAAAAATATGGGGGGGGGCAGGGGAAACACTTTCTGTCGGGGATACCTACATTGGCACTACACCGGGACGGGCTGCTGGAACCCATAAATGTTACGTTTTCCTTTTTTTCCCCACCCCTGATCGACGGTCGTCCCGTTTGCAACTTTAGTTTCCGAGGCGCTAAACGCGGCGGTGAATGAAATACAAAATAAAAAATTTTTATTTTTATTTTGCCATACCGATTCCTTTTGAAGTGAACCTTGAAGCAAGTTGTCTTTCAATTGAATATGTGAAATATTATTCTCACCGTGTGGATGTTTTTCGGTTGCGGTCGAGGTGGAGGAGGTGAAGAGGAGGCAGCACTGTCTGATGTTCAGCTCGGCCGGACCGCAGGCCCAGACATACTTTGTCAACTTCGACACGCTGGCAGATTACCAGCGATGGCACCGGCAGGCGTCCAAAGTAAGCCCCCCGAAGAAATACGCGTGTGGCCGATGATGTCTGAGGAACACAGCTGCTTACTTTTGTTGAAGACTGTTTGAGTCCCTTCACGTTTCCCATTAGCGGCGAGTATCTTTAATGTGACTCAATGAGGAGGGACGTTTATTGCTCGGAAAAAAGGTTATGACTGAAATGAGAGATTCGCATCGAGTTGAGATAGTCCCTTGCGTTCGGGTACTGCCTCGAACTTCTGTACCCCCTGCCGTCATCTGATTTGCCTGAACAGTTTATAATGATATGAATATTGCATGTGTATAGCACTAGCGCATTCCTTTTATCCATCACAGTTCACTTCCACTCAGCCGTCTAGCACAGGTGTCTGTGCAGTGTCTGTGTCGTGTACAGTACTTGTATGAACGCATGCGAGATTGGCCGTAGAAATCGCATCACGTGCTTTTGCATACTGCATGTATGTCTGCCTTCCAGACCCGTCTGGTCCTCTCAACCAATCTGCCCACAGCTATTACATCTGCTCCGTCCAGCCCGCCGTGTGTCTCTAATATCCTAATTAATGTTCATTGTGTCTGGGTTTCTTCCTGAGTCCGTACGGCCTCTGTGCGATTGTCTAGTGAGGCAAAGCGAGCGCGCAGCGTGCCATGGGAAGCCCTCTCCCCCTCGTCTCCCTCCAAAACATAAAATCCCATTAGCTGCAGATTTATCCTCAGTCTACACTATGTGTGTGTGTGTGCGTGTGCGTGCGTGTGTGTGCCTGCGTGCGTGCGTGTGTGTGTGTGTTTTATACAAATGGGCTGCTACCAAGTTGCATTTAGGCAGAGACTCAGATCAGTGGTTTCTATGGAGATAGGAGATGATGATTGATGTTGGCTTTTGGGTGGATTTGAACCAAAATGTATGCAACACTGCACACAGAAAAAGAGAGTGAGAGTGTGTGTGTGTGTGTGTGTGTGTGTGTGTATGAGAGTGAGAGAGCGAGAAAGGGGGAGAGGGAGAGAGAGAGAGTGAGAGTCATACATTGACAAATTAAAACAAGGAAAGGCTCTCCCCTTTCTTGTAAAGAAATCATGTAAACAAGTAATAAATACACATTCACTCTAAATGTCTTAGTGTTATGTGTTGAATGATTTAATTGACAGATAAGTAGGCAGACGGAAATGAAAGGGTTGTCTTTAGCATCAGATTACATATATTAGTTAGGTAGTTTTATGTGTGTGTGTAAGGCTAAATGTAGTTTTTCAGTTTCAGTGTACTTCCGGTTGTCTTTAGGGATTCCTTGTCGTTTCTAGTGTTTAGTTTTAGTTTGAAAGATATCCTCTTCTATTTTTAGTATGAGTTTTTTTTATATTCACTTTATTTTAGGTGTTTGTGTTTCCATTCAAGTATTCACAAATTACAACTTGTTGAAATGAATGACAGCCAGTGTAGAATATAACAACAAAACAATCTTATTTTATTAATATTTTTTTAGAATAATCACTACTGCAAAAAAAAGCAGAGTTTAGGTGCATTATTGGATATTACAACAAAGTACAAAAATCTGCAAATATTCGGGTACTTGTCTTCTACGGACACCTCATCGGGGTAGAGCCGGATATGCCCTGTGTGTTCTTACGATCGATACTTGTATCGCGCTACACCCAACTTTTTATGACGAAACATAACTATGAAGTCGGTGGCCATGTTGTATATATACATTTCCGGGTGAAGTGCGATACGCCCGAAAATATATCGATTGTAAGAAAACGGAGCGTATCCTGCCGCATGTACTGACGAGGTCGAGTAACTCAATGGCTGGAGTACCGTATTGAACGAGTGTCCTTCCTGTTTCTGAGTCCAGCCGACAGCCGTCCACAGACCAATAAAATACTGGGGTTGCTGGGGCAGACACCGGGTTTTGGGCCACTGGAGTAAGCTTAGGATAAAGGGCCAGTATCTGCTCCCAAAAGTCTTCTTGGGTGAAGTCCTGTGTTTACATTTTAGTTTAGTTTTAGTTTTTTCTGCAGTTTTTTCTCATTTTCAGTTTTTATTTTTTATCAGTCTTTGTTGATTTCAGTTACAGTTAACTACAATCACACTGTGTGTGTGTGTGTGTGTGTGTGTGTTAAGGTGGTATCCCAGACGGTGTGTCTGGTGGACCTATCATGTTACAACCTGGAGGCGGTGCCTGAGTATCTATTTTACAGCCAGGACATCACCCACCTCAACCTACGACACAACTTCATGAGTTCCCAGGGACCCGGAGGCCTGCTCAACCTGCCCAGGTATAGACCCCAACATACCCCAAACTAAATCCTAAACGGTGTGTTCCCACAGACAAAATGGCTGGTTTGCGACCAAAACGAAGGGCCACAGGGACTTCTTTCGCCGCAGTACCCGGTGCTCAGACAAAATAGTCAACCTTCATCCGATTATTTTTAACCCTGATGTTCTTCGCATATAAAATGTACAAAAAAAGATACAAATAATAAGAAATAAAGATATTCCTGAATAAATGATGAATGTACGTTTTTGACTTCCCTCAGGTTCTCCCAACTGAAAAGCCTAAACTTGTCTCACAACCGCCTTGGCGTGTTCCCTGAGTCGGTGTGTGAGATCCTCACCCTCACAGAGCTCAACCTCTCCTGCAACGGCCTTCAAAATGTCTCAGTACAGATAGGCAACCTCCAAAGGTGGGACACCGAAATGATAATATTAACAATACATATATGCTATAGACATTGCCCTGTTTACCTTTATTTAACAAATACTAGTTAAATGTCTGTTGTTAATCTTTTCCTGGGCTAAAAGATTGTTTAAAAGTAAGTTATAGGTGCTTTAGCCATAAAAATGGACCCTGCCCATTCATGAGATCAGCGTTGACTGTTGCTGTTACCTTAAGCGATTCAGCCACGCATCTTAAATAATGTCGTATGATGCTGCTCAGTATCGGGGCAACACATACAAATCGATAGGATAAACTTAATATCATAATGTCATAACTCACCGTTTCCACGACTCTCTCTCTCTCTCGCTCTCTCTCTCTCTGTCTCTGTCTGTCTGTGTGGCCCAGCCTACAGACTCTCTCTCTGGAAGGGAACGACTTAAGCTCCCTGCCAGAGGAACTGGGTGGCCTGTCCCAGCTGAACAGCCTGGGCCTCGCCTTCAACAACTTCGCCCACATCCCCGCGGTGCTGCAGGGGCTCAGTGCAGTG
This sequence comes from Merluccius polli, assembly GCA_030340625.1. NCBI lineage: Eukaryota > Metazoa > Chordata > Actinopteri > Gadiformes > Merlucciidae > Merluccius > Merluccius polli. The sequence goes on along the minus strand of JAOPHQ010003718.1, from coordinate 65,180 downwards.
GAGAAGCTGGCATTGGCTGGGAACAGAGTGGAGAGTCTGGAGCTGTGTGTTCTGGCCACAATGAGCCATCTGAAGAATGTCGACTTGCGGTGAGCACAGACGTTTTCGGAAAACTCGTCTTGGGTTTTTGTTGCAGTGTCTTCTTGAACAAGTCGTGTCCATTTTTATTCATACAGCCCTTCATCGCAGCGATAGGAGAAACACCCTTACCGCTCACACATACACACACATGTATATATACTGGTGTATATGTGTATATATATATATCGTTACTGCAGCTTGAATGGGCTGCGCTGGGTGAAAAGCGAGAGTCCTGAGTCAATAAGTCAGGTGACCCAACTGGACCTGAGGGACAACCGCCTGACGTCGCTAGACCTGAGCTCCGTGTGCAACCTGGAGACCCTGCACTGCCAGCGCAACCGCCTGGCAACGCTCACGCTCAGCGGGTTCGCCCTGCGGACGCTACATGCCACCAACAACCGTGAGTGAAGTAGAGCCAGGGTTAACCAGGCAGTGTGGCAGGGCGGTGTGCAACAGCGTGCCTCGAGGCGAGGCTCGGTGCAGGCGTGATATTTAATTGGACTAATAGGATGGATTAATATTAGACTAATATATTGGAAAAATGATGTCATACGCACACATTTTTTGCTAACCTGACGCGCCAGATGGTTTGTTACACAGAACCATCTGGGAAGTCGTCCGTGACAACTGTTTGAAAAAAGGGCGGGCACTTTCAAAACATACTTGGCAGGGGATTGGATGAACCAGCTGTCTATCAGTGTCTGTCAAGAATCAAGGAGCGTCTATCAGATCGACGCACAATATGACGTAGAAGGAGAGCAAAAAATCTTCTTCTGAGAAAGGCCTTCAGTGCCGTTCTTGCTCTTCTTACAGTGAATGAAGACTCTCCAGTTCAGATATAACCAATGCTATGGCAGCGTCTACGCTTACCTCTGTAGGAGCCGCCATTGCTGTTTTCGAAAAAAACAGTCGCTTTTCGCTGTCGTCAAACCTAAACCATGCCCATAGCTGTAGCTCCTCATAGGATGCTGATTGGTCCGAACCGTTCGGCCGCAAGCACATAACTTGAAGCCTGGCCAGCCCGACCTCCAGGGAGAAACAGAATGTGAACTTGTGAGATCGGGATGGTCTCACAAGGCTACATTTTTGCTCCATTTCAACACATCTTTTAGTCAAATAATGCAATTGCAGTTGATTTTCAGGAGCCTGTATCCGTGTGACGATTTAGACGGTCTGCTATGTGTGAACAAACTAATAGTAATTCTAATAGCCTAATCCTGGTAATAATGTGTGCAACATTTTTTGTCATAATCATTCCCTACAACATCAGGTTGGTGTGCCTTGAATTTCTAGTTGGGATTGGGGTGTGACTTGGCCCCTAAAAGGCTGGGAACCACTGAACTAGAACATGTGTAGGCTTGTAATGCTTCCCATCCCCACATTGTTTTATTAGGCTGACTATATAAGATTTTATATTAACCCCTCGATCTGCCCTTAGGCCTGAACATGGTCAACATCTACCCTGTCCCTAATCAGCTGACCCATATGGACCTATCACGGTGGGTTCTGGCTGGATGGGTTCAAAAGCCATATTCTACGTCTTATTGGTTTCTGGTTTCTGTTTGATTCACAGATTTATGAAGTTTTCTTAAGGCAAAACATTTTGAGGGCAAATTACATTTTGAGGTCAATTACAATTAGCAATATAAGTTACACTTAATGTCCACAGTGTTTGCATTTAAGTGCTTAGAAGTCTATGAATTCGAAAATGTATTGAATTCCTAAATAGTGTGTGAGTGTGTGTGTGTGTGTGTGTGTGTGCGTGTTTGTGTGTGTGTGTGTGTGTGTGTGTGTGTCTGTGTTATGCGCTGTGTCTTAACTATCATCAAGTGTTGCTGAGTTCAAGGAGGAATCAATGTGACAAAATCACTCATAATGATTCAAAGTTAATTCAGATACATAAAGCATATATACAGTTTTGCATTAGAGAATCACGCCCATTGCATGACCAGATTGCAGACAGTTATTTTCTAGAATGCGGACAGTTATTACAGTTTGAGAGCAGTGTGTGTGTGTGTGTGTGTGTATGTGTGTGTGTGCGTGTGTGCGCGCGCGTGTGTGTGTGTGTGTGTGTGTGTTTGCAGGAACCAGTTGGAGTACCTACCAGACTGGGTGTGTGATAGCAGAAAGATGGAGGTGCTGGATCTGGAGCACAACATCCTGACAGAACTTCCTTCTAGGTTTGCGGCCCCATTATTTTGATCACACTTCAGTGTTTCGTGTACACCTTCCAACTTTTATCTTTGAGCTATGAGAACAGAAGTCTGTCCCATGTATAAGTATGCCATAGCTAATGTGGTATATTCTTCTCGGCTGCCAGAATGCTGGTCTGTGGATGATGAAATGATGGAGGTCCACTCCCAAAAGTGTCTGAGTAAATAACTTTTTATTTAACAGAGAACACAAGCGGGAAGTCATTCAATGCATTGAATTGTCCGAAACCTCTCGAACCAGCCCAATGGGGTCTGAGTCTGAACTGATCTCTCGAATACACACACTTCTTACAAAGTCAGCTATGCCATAATTGGCTTGTTTCTGAAAACCGAAACTGTACTCCCAGCTAGCAGATAACGTTTTAGATTTACGATCAAAGACAAACTCTCACAGTCACGTATGCAAGCCTTTCCAAGGCCATGGGAAAGAGCTTCAGGGTACACTGTTGGCACTTAGGGATCTCTGTATGTCTCCATATGTTGTGGAAGAACACATCTGTGTTCTTCTCCTAAAACAGAAACATTCTTTATGTATAGGATGAGTGAATATGATGAATAAAAGAAATAAGGAGAACAACCTGTAAATGTATAACCGAAAATACACTACACTAACAAACATGCATACAAAAGTGAGGGCATATATGCTTTCTGTAGCAGTGTTGTAGTCGAGTCACAAAATCTCCGGCCGAGTCGAGTTCGAGTTCGAGTCCTCAGTGCTTGAGTCCAAGTCTGAGTCACCAAAATGGAGTCGAGTCACTGTAACATGAGTCCGAGTCCCGGTCATCAGAATTGAAATGCAAATCAATGTCTACATAAACAAACATAACACTGCAGTCAATATAATGTATGGTGTGTATTAAGTTCTAGGACATAGGACTACTGACATAACAACGCATGCACAAATAAACACCAATTAACCCGCATGTTGCACTTAAAAGTACGAGTCCTCGTATATCTAACATCCGAGTCGAAGTGCAGTCCGTCCCGGTCAAGTCACAAGTCGTGAAAAATAACTTTAGTGCTGCAACGTTGTTCTGTAGACTGATGGACAGTTAACCTGACGCGCCAGATGGTTTGATACACAGAACCATCTGGGAAGTCGTGTGGAAACTGTTTGGAAAAGGGCGAGCACTTTGAAAACATACTTGGCAGGGGATTGGAAGAACCATCTGTCCATCACCGTCTAACACAGGCTAATTTAAACCAATCAGATCAACGAACCATATGACGTAGCAGGAGACGGAAAACATCTTTTCCTTTGAGAACTTTTACTTAAATAGGATAGGGGGCAGGATAGATACTTATTACTTAAATAGGATAGGGGGCAGGATAGATACATATTACTTAAATAGGATAGGGGGCAGGATAGATACTTATTACTTGAATAGGATAGGGGGCAGGATAGATACTTATTACTCAAATAGGATAGGGGGCAGGATAGATACTTATTACTCAAATAGGATAGGGGGCAGGATAGATACTTATTACTCAAATAGGATAGGGGGCAGGATAGATACTTATTACTCAAATAGGATAGGGGGCAGGATAGATACTTATTACTCAAATATGATAGGGGGCAGGATAGATACTTATTACTCAAATAGGATAGGGGGCAGGATAGATACTTATTACTCAAATATGATAGGGGGCAGGATAGATACTTATTACTCAAATAGGATAGGGGGCAGGATAGATACTTATTACTCAAATAGGATAGGGGGCAGGATAGATACTTATTACTCAAATAGGATAGGGGGCAGGATAGACTGCCAGCCGATGTACTGGGTTCAATGTCTGCAGCCCTTCCCGACATAAAGGTGCCAAATGATTATTCAATCGCCAATAAACGTAATATCAGATCACATTATTCAGTGTAAGTAAGTTATGCACCACACTGAAGTACATTTCTGACAAATACCGTAGGTTGTTATTTAACACAGGCCATGTATACATGGTCTTGTTTTACAAGTCGTCACAGTCAAGGTGGATGCGCCTTTCATTTTGCTGCGTTTTAAATGTTTGTCTCCGACAGATTGCTCAACAGTATGAGTCTGAGAAAGCTGCTAGCAGGGAACAACCATTTGCAGAGCGTGCCTGACCTGCTTGACCACGTCCCTTTGGAAGCACTGGACCTCCAGCACAACAGGCTGAGCAAGCTTCCCGACAGCCTCTTCTGCAAGGCCTTAAAGTGAGCTCCCCCTCTATTCTCTCTCTCTCTCTCTCTCTCTTGCTCTCTCTTTCGCTGTAGTTGTAGTTTTAGATATAAAAAAAACTAAACTTAAAGGTGCTGTAGGTAAGGGCATCTCTTCCCCGATTGGTTCGGTTAATCCACCTTGCCTGTCAGTCACGCATATACCGCGCATACAGCGGTATCATCTCATTGGCGGAGAGACGTAGGGAGGGAGGGAGCAGAGAAGGGCGGGCACATTTTTTGGGGTTGTTTATTTTTAAAATCTTTTTTTCCCACTATATATATATATATATATATATATATATTGGTGTCAGCTTCAAAAATGAATGTGTGGCTTGTCGAAGGCTGTAACATGAGCTTGAGATTCCCTGCTGTTTCCTAGTTGGAAATTCACACCATTATCCATTAGGCCTTGAAGTACAGTAATCTAATGTATTTGACTGTCTTCCATGCTTAGATGTACTGCCACTGATGTGTCTACTCTGGTGGATTTTTATATCTATAAGACCTTTGAAAGGATTCCCAGGGTAGACTTGAATTGAGAAACAGTTCTGCAGTGTTTTACAGTAGACCAACATTTTGCTAAACCACAGCAATGATATTGGTAGCTCCGCTGTCCTGTTTTGCTTTTAGAAAGACATATGTTTGCAAATTCCAAATCATCTGATCTTTTAAGGATACTGCTATACTATTATGTACTATAAAAACTGTATCTTAAGCATAATTACTGCTAACCCTTTTCCAAAAACTCAAAACTAATCCAAACTCTCTCACTCTCCAACTAACATGCTCTTCTTCTCTTTTCTTGACGTTTTCTCCCATGCATCTCAGCTTGAAATACTTAAACGTGTCAGCGAATACACTGGAGACTATTCCACCCAGCAGCCAATCGGAAGAGAGCCTGAGCACACTCCAGGAACTGTACCTCACCGGGAACAGCCTGAATGAGAACTGTGGGAGCCTGTTGGTGGGACACCAGCGCTTGAGGGTCCTCCACATTGCCTACAACGAGCTCCTCTCCTTCCCTGCCAGGTGCTTTAAAGAAGCTTTGCTGTCAGTAAATGACGGCAACGCTTTTTAATGGCTTTTTAATGAACTGTTTACTGACCATGACCAGCATACTGCTTAAATCTCAATGAAGGCCAATGATTATCATAACAACTGGAAAAAATAATCAGAGAGCCCACTCCAGCAACCTATGTCAAACATGTTGTGCTGCTAAAGTAACCTCCCTCTGTAGCCAAACATGGGCATTAAATTTGTAAACTAGGGCATAGCGATTATTTTCACTTGGATCATTAGTCTTCATTCAGATTTTCTCTAGCCAGTCCAGTCACGTTTCCCTGTTAAGTATGTCAATGTATGTGTTTGGCGTATCCTTGCGATACTTCCTTTTTTTTGTGATTCCAGTCCACTGAAGCCAAAACAGTAGCATGGTGGAGGTGCGGGTCGTCCCATGCTTTGAGCACGTAGCTGGCCCCCTCGCGTTTGAGTACGTATGTGTGTGTGCTCAATGTGCGTTTTGCGTGCGTGTCTGTAGTAAGCTCAGCAAGCTGGAGCTGCTGGAGGAGCTGGACCTGAGCGGCAACCAGCTGAGGAGCGTCCCCTCCACCGTGTCCCGCTGCAGGAGACTGCACACGCTCATCGCTCACTCCAACCAAATCAGTGTCTTCCCAGAGGTCCTCCACCTGCCGGAGATCAAGGTCACACTCACCCCCTTTGATTTGTGCGGTCACTTGTCAATATATATCGCTTAACGTTTCACACTATCGCACACTCACACACACACACACATGCATATGCACACATGCACACACATGCACATACATACTCACACATGCACACACCGTCGCGCATGCACACATGCATGCAGAGGGAGTTGTTGGTAGTGCATATATGTCATATATGTATATGAATTCCCCAAAAGAGTCATAATTGGCTTGTGTGTGTGTATGTGTGTGTATGCATGTGTGTGTGCATGTGTGTGTGTGTTTGCGTGTTTGTGTGTGCAGTATGTGGACCTGAGCGGTAACGAGCTGAGTGAGATCGTGTTGTCTGACTCTCTGCCCGCCACCCTTCACGAGCTGGACCTGACGGGTAATAGCGCCCTGCTGCTGGAACATAAAACACTCAACCTCTTTAGGTGAGGAATAGTACACTTTGTCAAGACACACATCCCTAAATCATATATTTGAGTGTCGGTGCTTTTTTGAATAATGGCACAGATTAAATGTGCCCACACGGTGTGACCATTTCTAGCCATATCACCACTCTAAAATTGGACCATAAATCAGCCGTTGGAACAGGAGATGCAGTTGGAACCTCCGCTCTATGGAAACACGGTTATTCGGAAATGAGCGGCCAAAGGAATAAGTGAGTATTATATGAAGTTTCAAGCACTTGCTTTTTTGTTGCTTTCTTTCTGTCTCTATATATGTGCATATGAGGTAGTATATTGTCAGTTCCCTGAACTCTCCGTATCATAATCAATCATGTTCAGACGTTGAGTTGACCACAATTTGTGAATAAATAAAAAGGAATGTATACAATGAATGCAAACAAAATAGTGATGTTAATCTGTGTTCAAAACAATGTGTATTAATTTGTATCCATCTCATCGATGAATTGAAGTGCAGTGGGCCTCTTTTTGTATAGAGTCACTCACAACCATAGTGCCCGTGTAGAAACACCGTAAGCACTGTCATGTGGCTTTTGTATAAGAGATATAATAATCTCTCTTGTTGGGCTCAGGCTGTGTGTGTCTGTTCTCGCTATGGACCGCTTCGGAGACGGCATGGGAGCCGCTTACGGCATCTTTGATGGCGACCGCAACGAGGAAGTCCCCCGCCTGTTGCAGTGCACCATGGGAGACGTGCTGTCAGAGGAATTACAACACTCCAGTGTGGACAGCGTGTACATGTGCAACACCTTCCTCACCTCGCACAGGTAAGAGGACGTAATACACACGTCGTCACAACACTAAATATGGGTACGGTATTTCTCATATGAATAATGAAAAGGTCACTTACAAAACAATACAAACTTGGGTGACATTTTAGACTAGGGACCACATATTCACCGTTAACTAGTTGCTTATAAGCACGCATATTGGCTCTTTATTAGTCATTAAAAAGCACTTATTAATGCATTATTCTGCATGACTATATTCTACAACTACTAGGCCATTCACTTTAATATTAGAGTTTTCCCTCAATAACCTCCTAATTACTGCTTATTGATAGTAAGTAAGGAAGTTGTTGTACATAAATGACGATCTTAGCAACAAGTTAATGGTGAATATGTGGTCCCTAATATAAAGTGTTACCCAAACTTGCTATGGCTGCTGTCAGGTGAATGCTTTATTGTATATTTCTATTTATAAACACATCAAATATATTATTATTATTATGAATAATATTGGTGGCGCTGTGTGTTCTCTATCTGGTAAAGGAAACTGGGCATGGCTGGACAGAAGCTGGGTGCATCAGCCCTGCTCTGCTACATCCATCGCGAGCCTTCGGACCCAGGAGGCCACTTCCGGCTGACTGTGGCGAACGTAGGCAGCTGCCAAGCGGTGTTGTGCCGCAACGGCCAGCCTCTAGTCCTCTCCAAGGTCTTCAGCTTGGAAAGCTGCACTGAAGAGATGGAGAGAGTCAAAGACGCCAAATCCATTATCACAGAGGTAATGTGTTGCGTAGTAAGAATACATTATCACAGAGGTCATGTGTTTTGATTAAACCAATGTGACGTTTTATACTTTGGTATATCTATCGTACAACCACCGCATTGCTGAGCTGTGCCCCGGTCCTCCCCTTTAGGATAACAAGGTGAGTGGGGTGACATGCTGCTCTCGCCTGCTGGGCTGCTCTTATCTGTCTCCCTGGGTGTTGCCGAAGCCCTGGGTGCGCACCGAGCTCCTCTGCTCCCAGGACCACTTCCTCATCCTGGGCAACCGGGCGCTGTTCGAGAGGGTCTCGTACCAGGAGGCCGTGCGCACCGTCCAGGCCACGCGGGACCCGTGCGCCGCGGCCAAGAAGCTGTGCTCCCTGGCGCAGAGCTACGGCTGCAGGGACAACATCGGGGCCCTGGTGGTCTCGCTGAGCATCGGAGAGGACAGCTGTACCTGCTGCCCCCCGCACGCCGCCGACGGCGACGCGCGGCCAGCACAACCCGCGCCTCTGTCGCCTACGGTAACAAACCAGGGCGTTAAAGGCCAGGCCGCTACCTCTTCCGGCGGTGGCGTCGTCTCGGAGTTCAACAGCGAGACGTCGGTCTCGGAGGCGGGCGGCGAAGCGGGCTCCGCCGCCTCTGAGGAGCGCCAACCCTCGTCCGGTCTCGCCGCCGCGCGTCCGGAGAGGCACTGCAGCCTACACCCGGCCGCCCCGCAGCGCGGAGGGTTGCCGGCAGGCCCGGCGGGGGCGGGGCTGGGCGCGGGCCCGGTGCCGTTCCCGCGGCAACCCTCCTCCGCCGCCGCCGCCGCCCCGTTCTCCAGCAACCACTCCGACAACGGGCTGGACAGCGACGACGAAGCCCCGCTGGACGGCGTGATCTCCAACGGCAGCAGGCTGGAGGTGGAGGTGGACATTCACTGCTGCGCTTTCCAGCTGCGCTCAGGGGCCCCGGAGAGGGCCAAAGAGCTGGAGCACGCCAAGCGGGGCTCCGACTTCGAGCGCGGGAAGGTGCGGCGGCAGAACAGCGTGGTGGTGTCGGCCACCAACGGCTGCCTGCTGGCCGTCTGCGGCCGAGAGATTTCCGACCTGAAGAAGTCAACCTCCACCTCCAGCCTTTTCGGAAAGAAGCTGCCCAACGGCTCGGTGGTCGCCCCCGAGGACAGCCACAATCTCATAGAGGTGGCCCTGGAGGCCCCGAAGAAGAAGTCGGGTTACTTCACCGCTCCCGCCCAGCAGGACCCGGAGGACCAGTTCGTCGTGCCGCCCTGTCTGGAGCAGGCCGTCCGGGAGCAGCTGAAGGCCCAGGGCGCCATGGTCCCGGGGGCCCCGGGACCCCCACCCACGCCCCCCTCCGTCAGAGACCCGGTGTGGGACCACCCGCACGCCCGCGCCCCCCGGCATCCTCATCCCGGCGACGAGCGGCGCCGCCGCCGTCCAACAGCAGGAGGTCTACGACACGGCGCTCTAGAAAAGCCGGCGACACAGCACCATCTAGGGGCCGCCGGGTGACTGTGGAAGCAGAAGAAGAAGCTCTCTCTGCTCAGGTATCAGCTCAGATCGTCAACGGCAACAGGAAGCCAGTTATAGCAGTACAGTATAACATGTCGGACTATGAGTGGTGTTCTGCATCTGGACAGTTGTCACGGATGTCCATTGTGGCCATTCTGAAGGCTGGCTATATATATATATATATATATATATATATATATATATATATATATATAGCATATGACATCATTATAGGACACAACATTAGATCCCTGGAGTACATAATTGATCAAACATAGCAAAAAAAACCCATCAACAACATTTCCCTTTACTTGTACTTAATGTTTATGGAGCGTGTACAATACAGACTTCATTGGTTTGGAAAGGTTTTTTAGGCAAGGAATGCATTTGAACGGAGAGATGAGAAAAAAAAAAGTGCCTACTGCAGCAGGCTCCCACCCCGCGAGGAGGCGAGTGCGTTAGTCGGAGGAGTGGCGTGGTGTGGCATGGCGTGGCGCGGCGTGGCGCGGCGTGGCGGCGTGGCGCGGCGCGGCGTGGCGCGGCGTGGCGCGGCGTGGCGCGGCGTGGCGCGGCGTGGCGTGCCGCTGCCACGGATCCAACAAGGTCTGGCTTCCTTGACTCCTACAACGTATGCGACATGGGCTTTCCAACAGAGCACACTTGTCTCCACTGTCTTCAACCCAGAGCTTCCCCGCCTGGCCTTTAAGGTCAGACGGTACACACACACTAGTACACCCAAGGTACTGTGACTATGAGACAGAAGAACTGCACTTTAAGGCCCCTTAGTTTTTTTTTTCGGTTGGGTATTTTTGGTCTTTCTCTTCCGCAAAGTCAATCATCCTTATAAAGTGTTCTTGTCATCGTCGGAGTCATTTACAAATACAAAAGCGTAACACCTTAATCGATTCCTAAAATAAAATGTAACTGTCCCTTGTGGCATCTCATAGTTTAAAGAATACATTTGATAGACACTGAAAGTACATGCCTACTGGAATGACAACTTGTGCCAGCCATGGTTTCAGCAGCCAAGTGATTTCTGCATCTTTAACTCAGAATCAAATAATCCAGTGTGGATTTTCAATCATCAAGCAGCCAAAACACAGCGAAACACAATTTTGAGAAATGCACAGAGACAAGGAACTAAAACACAAATACGTTGTGTATCCATTGAGTTATATAAATCAAATGTACGTGTGGAATAAAGGTAGTGATTAGTGTATTTTGGGTGGTATGCTGAACATACATCTGCAACTAGAGTTTACAGGCAGATTCAGCCATAGCTTTAAAGAGTAATGAAACGCCTGTTCCCCCCCCCCCCCCCCCCACCGGGTCAGGTGACCTGTGGAGCTGACATCATGAGTTTCAAAATCATTCTTTGCGATCAACTCTGGTACCACTTTTTTTGGGACTGCAATGGTGATTTCTTTTCTTTTATATGGATAGAAGTGAGTGTGACGATTTCACAGAACCTCCTAGCAGATGCAGGGTGTTTCATTACTGTTCAGAAAACAAAACTATAGTATTTTACATGTGCCTCTTTGAATCTCGTGAGATCTACTAGCTCAAATGATCAAGGTTTCTGGGCCACTTTGAGGCAGCTCCAACAGTGTGTGTGTGTCAGAGGTGTACATAATAACTCTAACTGTATTAGTGAGTGATAACCAAATACAGATCAGCTCAATATCGGTACTTATCACTCATTAATAATGTGTGATAACACAACACGAAAGCATTGCATTCAAGTTATAATCAATGTAGGGCCGAGATACTGGTAAGGAATCGACAGTATAGTTAAAGGCCCTGTGAGGAGGTTTTTTTCATTTCATCGTCAAATTGAGCTGTTTTACGTGTCCAAAGAGCTACTTCTACTTTCTGGTGAGATGTGCATTGGTTTAGAAAAGACAAGTGAGTGTAGTAGAGTTTGTAGCAGGCCATAGGAACTCAATCTAATTATCTATTGAGGTTTTTTCCATGCGTCTACTAAAAACTAAGTAAATCGCTACTTCAGATCTGACATGGTAGCAGCAATCTATTATAGCAATGATACTTTTCTTATGAGAGGTGTGATGTTCTTACGATAGTTATACATCCATTTGAGTTGGTAAATGCTGATAAACTCTTTGCATGTTCTTTGATGTTAACCATACTATATGTAAGTCCTTCGCTTACCAAGCATATTGGCAACCTACTACCAACTATAATGACTTTATAACCTACATTAGTGATACATTACAGTAACACACAGCTGGTACAGCATAGATTTAACCATTGCTTAACAGCTCAATCGTGCCAAATACTGTTGATTACTTGCCGATTTATATTTTAATTTGCCAGTACAAATATGTAGTAGTGGCCTTATCATTCTGTTATGTGAGCTGGAGGTTTCAAAGCTGTACCACTTAGCAGTTTTATTGAGAACATTTTTTTTTTCTCATTCGCTCAGCTTATGACAACAATTTATCTATCCAGGAATGACTGGGTCTTGAAGCCTTAATAATTTTGAATTTCAAAGCGTACTCACCAGAAAGGATTTCACACTGTTCGAAGCACTTTGTACTTAGAAAAAGATTATATTCAGTCATGTATATATTTGTCGGTTTCATGTTAATTTCCTAATATGCACAGAGACTCCTACAATATAAGATGGGGTGTGCGCCCCACTTTGCTGAACATATCATATCCTTTCAAAGAGAATGTAGCCAAAATGGAGGGTGATTAATATGAAGGGACCATCTTTTCTGAACCTATGTAACAACATATTGGAAAGACAATGTGTTACTCAAGTTTAGAAATCTCTCAAAATCATGCTTTTTTTGGTTGCCATTTTTATCGTGTGCTGAAATCCAGCTAATCCATCTGAATCTAAAATTCATAACCTTACTGAGAAAACATGAGTTCACTTTATCTAATGGAAACACAGCAGCAGCCTCACAGTTATGGTTGTTTTCCTTTGAGCCATATTACAGAATCATCCTGGAGCTCTTTCACAGAAGCTGTTTCTAACTAAGTGGAAACTCGGTAGTTTGTATAACTTTTTAGATATGCTGATAGCGATAGGGAAATAGGGAAGAAAAAGGTACCTTAATATCAAGAACCGGCAGGGAAGACAGTCTTGTGCCACCTAAACTAAGTGCGGTACCCAAGAATATTTTCGGGATCAATACTTGTGAAATTGGTCGTGTCAAATAAATGGTATCAATAAACAAAGACGGCATCATATTAAGAGGAGGGCAATGATTTTCCGTTTGCTTTGAGACCATGAAGAACAATGCCATGCCAGGAGATACACAAGACTGCCTTCTTGCGGTTCACAAGAACTCTCACAGCTCCCTGCCGTTGGGATGAGGGACGTTCTGACATGAGTTGGATTGGATACGCTCTACACAGGGTCCTTCAAAAATGGAGAGATTATAGTTTTTAAAGACAACATTTGCACACATACAACATTTTCATTTTCATTGCATTTCCGAGTTGCAAACCTGGGCAAATGCAGATAAAAAGGACTTGTTTTATTTTATCTGATATTGTACACAACTCAAATTGTGAATTCCCTTACATAAATATGCAAATTGTCATCTATGTATTTTTGTTTTGCTGTACCTTATCTTACCTACAACATGAAATATATATTTCATAAGATTTATGAAAGAGTTAATTATGGTGTGCATGGATATGTGTGCGCGTGTGTTTGTGTGTGTGTGTGTGTGTGAAGAAGATATTGCATTGCTCTACCATGTTTGGTCTCTGAGCTGGGTTCTTGTACAAAATGAGTCACACTTTGCCAAGTAACAGTTGTATAATGCTACGCTGCAGCATTCAGCACATGTCTGAAAGAGGAATTACATGTATAACCAAAAAAGCCTTAGTTAGTCAGTCGGATCAATGCATCTACATCTGCCAATTCCAATATTTTTTCTTGTGAAGCATTAAAATATTAATTCCCAGTCATACTGAACTGTCTCTTCTGTGTCATACAGAGAACCAGTTTTACACCAATTTATTCTATGCATGCACACTTTGCTTGTGAAATAAGTTGTCGTTTCAGCTATAACTCATTGAAGGTGATATGTTTTTGATGCTGCCATCGTTCATATTAAGAAGGCTGTAGGTAGCCTTAAGCCAGAGGCAATACAAATATATGCTGTGAGAAATACGTTCAATGTGTATACAAAAGTCAAAAAATGTTAAGCGACTTTTTATTCAGTTGTTCAACTACTCTGTAGTAATTCCAAATATGTTATCTTGGATTTTACATTGCAAAAGAAGGTTGGCAAGAAGAAAAGGTTGCAATTTTTATTAACAAAAAAAACAAGCCTTTCAATTCATAAAACTCTTAAAATACATAACAATGGAGAATCACCAGGGACGTTATAGTAAAAATAAAGAACAGTAAAATAAAAATAGGTTCTAAAAAGAGATACCAAATCGACAGGCAATAGTCAAATACCAAATATCAAAAAATATACCATTTTACTATAAAACATGGACTAAGAAAGACATTATTACTATTTAGAATATATGAATGGATGTGTAATGTGGTAGAAAAATCATCACAAGTTTGTGTAAACAAATATTTGTGTGAACTTTGTTCACTGTAACGACCTCAACTCTCTCCACCGTTGCTCTGCTCAGACATAGTGCATGCTCTCCTCCGGACGAGGGCTCTTCCTTGAGCGCTTCTTGTTGCGTACTGACCTGAACGCTCTGATGGCCAGAACGGCACCAAAAGCGAAAATAACCACTCCCAGAATCGCAAAGAGTCCTCCCGCTATATCTGCCCCGTTGTACTGGCACTTAAAGCCCTGGTGCCCTTTGTTGGCATACATCTCCTCTCTCTCCTTACAGATGGGACTATCGTAGGTTTGCTTTAGCTTGATGAAGTAGAAGGCCAGTGCGGGGATGTAGCCTAAAGCGATGAGGCCGTTCACCAGGGCCTCGCCAAGCAGCACAGGGGGACATCGGTAAGACACCCGGAAAACGCCCACAGCGAGCATGGCGCAGGCGTAGGCCATCAGCGCCCCGGCGCAAGCCATGGTGAAGACGTACGGAGGCCTTTTCAGCCGATGAAAAAGCTGGTCAAGCTCCTTCACTCGGACGGCGTCAGCCCCGCTAAAGGCATTCGCTCCGCCGTAATAATATTCGTACAGTCCTCCCAGACTGGCCAAGTCTCGGTAACCCCCTGCGTTACTGTACGGCACCCCTGCACAGATGACCAGAAGTAGATTCACAAATATCTCCAGAAGCTGGCAGAGACCTGGGATGAGAGACCAGCAAGACGGTAAATCTTCAAAGCATTTTAGTTTTGAGTTTATACTTTGACTTAAATAGAAAATACAGGATTTACAGATAGGGAATGAAACCAGGTTTGATGTCTACCACCTGAAAGAGATTAGGTATTCTCCAACCAAGTAACTACTGAATATACTGTATATCAACAGTTGAATTCCTGCTAAATACAAGTATTTAGATTGAAATTGTTCATACACAGAATAACAATATACCTACTTCTATACGATCAATAATGTACTTATGTTTCATTTTGACAATGATATAGATCTTTACTATATGTTATGATCATTCTTTGTACACATTCATTTGCATAAAGTAAGCCTACACATCTATTTAAAAGTTTAAATGTGTTATTGAAGCAACACTAATAATTGTCTTAACTTCATATTACAATTCATCAGTGAGCATCATTCATGGAAAGATAACTTGCCTCTGCTTGACAAGGTGTATCTGAGGTTGTAAAGAGCTTGTCTGTTTTCATCATATTCTTCTTTAAAGGGAAATATTGGTGTGTCTTGAGACCTACAATAAATAACACATTTGTTGTGACATAACATACATCTGTGTTACATGTGTAGTGTTAATAAAAGATTAAGACCAGTGGTGGACAGTAACTGAGTACAAGTACTGTACTTAAGTACACATTCGAGGCCCTTTACTGGAGTATATCTATTTTCTGCTACCTTATACTTATAATCCACTATATCTCAGAAGCAAATATTGTACTTTTTACTCTGATTAGCTTTAGTTATTAGTTACTTTGCAGATTTGGCTTAGCCATCTGCTAAATGAGGAAATCCACAAGCTCCCAGCAGTATGTAAAGAAATACATAAAATAGGGCCTGTATAATGAAAACGAGCATCCACCTTTACCAGCTGCAACATTAACGCCATGAACACATTAATGGGCCATCCTTTTACTTTTGGTAGGTACTTTTACAGTATATTTTTACTATATTTGGACGCCAGGCTACTTTTGTACTTTTACTAAAGTAACACATTCAATGCAGGACTTTGACAGTGTAACACGGTGTTTCCACAGTGTGGTAGGACTAGATCAGAGTACTTCTCCCACCACTAGACCACACCACTGATAGGACGGCCTCACCCTGTGGGGGGTCCCGCAGGACGGCCGGCTCGGTCCCCCTGTCCGTCCCTAGGGTGGCTCACAGGCCCGTCTCTCCCGCTCCGGTCCGGGGGATCATACGAAGGATTTGCCGTGTTGTGCGACCGGGGGTGCCTTCCCCTGTCTGCCATCTCCAGGTCCTGACAGAAATACAACAGGGGAAACGAGTTGGGTTGTAGACTTATAGGACTTCATTAGTTTTCTGACATTGTATCTGTGATGCTTAACAAAGTGCCCAGGTGAAACAATAGCAAACGCCGTAGAGCTACACGGTACTAAGACTACCTACCTGTATTACATAAAAATGAAAGAAACCCTGAGCGAAACTCCAACCTGTGTTGTTTCTTGTGTTTTCGTCTGAACTCCTCCCACTACAGCCATACCTGTGCTGTGCCACACCCAGGAAGTTATGATGGAAAAACATTATTTTTTAAAGACACATTATTAAATGAATAATGGATTGGAACAAGAGTGCTTATATTAATATTCATTATAGTAAATATAGTTTAAACAACAAAAAAAATAGGCTATTTATTTTTATAATATTGTTTATTTCAAATAGCCGAAACAATGAATTGTTGTCAGTCAAATTAGTCACCGAGTATAATTTTATTTTCTGGAATTGTATTATTACAACACGTATTAAAGTGATTTTTAGATCCCATTGCCGTGTGTTTATTTTTACGGTTTAATGAGTTTAGGAAGAGCAGCTCTTTCTACGGCTCAACTACGCCACCATCCGTTGACAGAAAGATATGCATGCAATTTATTTTTGGGGGGAACTACTAGAAAAAAAGAAAACAAAAGAAAAAAAAACAGCATAAAGTTTATTAATAACAGTTTATTTGAGTATGCGTCTTAGGACACTTGTGTTAAGCAAAACGGAGCTCCGGCCTAGGCTACGCGTGACCACAGGACAACGCGAGACTACCGGCAACGCGAGATTACCGCGATAATCTCGCGATGTCCCGCGGTGACGCCCTGACGTTCGCGGGACTTTGGAAAGTGCGTCTCTTCGTAGCCTCTGGTTGACTTTTTTTTTTTTTTTTCTCCCTCTCCACTGGAAATGGCGCTTGCACTACTGGGGGCTGTCTAAAGACGACAAGCTTTGCCTCCACATCTCTCCGCGTATTACCTTCCCGAGACCCCGTGGACACCTGACCTGAACCTCCGAGGGAAGCGGACTATGCCAGACACCAGGACCAGCATCAAGATCGCAGAGAAAGAAGCCGTTTCCGTGTGATTACGGTCGTTTAACATCTCCATCACAGGTAACATTAGCGGCTATCTGCACATTGCATCACGCCGCCTCACGCCACAATATAACAGCCACAGCAACAACACGCGTCCGCACGTGTAACCGTAAACGGCTTTTAAACGTGAATGTCCGACGACCCGGGTTGTTTCTACAACGTTTTGGGCTTTTAAAAAAAACAAAACCAGCAAAAAACCCGACTCTTATCCCGGTGCGTTAGCTAGCGGCTAGCGGCTAGCATGACCGACGTGACGCCGTGTCTGAGACGCGTTCCCGTTTCGCGTCCACGGGGGGGGGGAAACCACGTCTCTAATGTCCGTGAAACCCACGTTTTAATTTAATGTCTGCCCCTTGTGTTGTTGTTGTGTTGTTGTGTTGTTGTCGGCGCCGTCGCTACCAGCCCCGCATGACCTTGTTTTAAGCTAGCGTGACAGTTAAAACCGGCAACGCGAGCCGAGGTTGTGTACTTTCTGTTGGGCTGTGTTGAACGTAACGTCACCGCTGTATTTATATGTATATATCTAAAGTGTAACCCGGTGGCTGGTGTTGTAGCAGTAAGTTTAAATAGTAAGTTTTCTTCTGTGGTTTGCGTAATGCTAATCGGTGGCAACGCAGTTCGCCCCAAATAAAACACCCTCCAAAATACATCACATTGTCTACGATAATCTTCAAATGTGATGTTGTTGTTGTTGTGAACGCCTTGTCGTTTTTCATCTGGTTGTTCGTAGTGAAGTCCATGTGGTCCACCTGTGTCTCCTAGCGGTCCTGGCTACTCTAGGTACATAACGTGTATGGTGGTTAAACCATGTATCTGGTTTAAAGTTAAAGTCTGGTTAGGGTTAAAAGTCGGTTAAAACGTTTGCGAGTGGGCGCCTTTTTGTCACAGGGACACGATGATGGTGGTGATGGTGATGATGTGTCGTTTTCAGGGGGGGCTAAACGTCATTGGTGTCAACAAGACGCATCTCATTGCCATGTGGTTTGTCATGTGCTGCGCGGGATTTTACTTTAAATCCGACGTGTAGTTCTCCATGGCGGCCGCAGGGGGTGGTAGCGTTTGCTTTTTTATTTTTTATTTCATTTTAACGTTCAACATTTTATTACGTTTTGCCTGAGCACGATCGTCGTCTGCAGGTTGGAATGGCAGACTCAGTAGGTTTTTCTATAAAGTGGGTAAGTTCAGTTTGTGTCCTTTTTTAAGAACATGGGTCTGCTTGTGGTATGACTTGGGGGGGGGGGGGGGTTAATTGAGCGGATTGCTGCATAGGAGAAGCATTGCCGAAAAATACAGTCTATTATTATGTTGGAGCAGATTAGAGCAATTTCAGCCATGCTCCTACGGACGACGACTAGACCGGTATACACCACAGCCACTGCAGACCGCCTTGACACCACTCTGCCCAATTACATTTAGCTGCCAAAATGGGGTTTGAAGGGTGCACAGTGTGGCTCCAGCTTTTGACTCGTCTGCAGCTGTCAGGCTTGCATTCAGTGCAGACCAATCACAATTACCCAATACGGGAACGTTGAGACTTTTTTTTTGTGTAAGTAAGTCCTCAGCAAACTGGAATAGATTTGCACAGCATTTTTTTTAAATCAGCTGGGTTTTTTTTCTTTTTTGGGATGGGATGGGATTGTCTCATTTAAACAATCTTGTTAGTAGTTGGCCATACGCTGCAAATGTCAGATAGATTAATGGTTGGTCATTTAAGAAATGAAATAGGTCTTTGGTTTCTTCCCTCTCAATGTGGGACCACCCTGTAGTGTGACAGGTATTATTATTTTATATTTGTAATAGGGCTGGGCAATATATCGATATATGAGACTAGATATTGTCTGAGATTTTGGATATCGTAATATTGGGATATGGCATACATGTTGTCTTTTCCTGGTTTTAAAGGCTGCATTAGAGTAAAGAAAAAAAAATAGAAAATACTAATTTGTCTCATTTGTACTTTTCATTTGTCAGGTATTTAATTCACACATGAGTATACAAAAATTGGCTTTACCATGTGGTTATTTTATATAGACTTTATTAATTGAATTACCAGAAAACATGCTACATGGTGATGTATATTGTTAGCGAGATATTAAATTACCTATATTGGGATAGAAGATTTTGGCTGTATCGCCCAGCCCTTAGTTGTATGTTAGATGAGGTAATGGAAATTTGAGTGTGTTCTTGCTTTCTATTAATTTTGACCATGGCTTGTTGTGTGTGACACATGTGCTTGTCTTTGTGTGCAGTAAAAGATGCGGGACTTAACTGCCCAGGTCACCAGCAGCCTGTTGCCCTTCCCAGGGGTGACTATAGATGCTCTGGGGGAGGATGAAATTATCCTGGACTCGGTGCTGCAGGGGAAGTTCACCGTTGGTAAGACTACATTTACAATCACTACATTGATCTATGTTTTCTGTACTGCCTACGTTCAACTGGGCCTCAACTGCTATATGTACAGATCTGGTTTAATCTATTCATCTATTTTTAAAAGAAAAGCACGTTGTATACAAGAAGCCGGAAAAGATGAATACTTCCTGTAGAACAGAAATAATGGCAGCAGTGGACTAAAATGCTTACTATAGTCTTTGACACTCACACTCCTGCCTTCTCCCTCCCACCCATGTGTAGGGCGTAGTGGGGTGGCTTGGCTGGCCTGTGGCCCCCAGCTGGAGGTGGTCCATGCAGTGACAGGGGAGCGTCTCTCTGCCTACTGCTTCAGTGGTGAAGGGGAACATCCACCAAACATCCTCGCTGCCCGGGATTTCAGCTGGCTAAAAAGGTAAGGCATTCTTCTAAGAGTACAGCGGTCTGCTTAAAGGTGCAGTGTATAGAATTTAGTGGCATCTAGTAGAATTAACTATATATTATTATAGTATAATATTCATCTGTATGTTTTCATTAGTGCACAATCCCATGAAAATAAGAATCGTTGTAATGTCTTTGCCTTAGAATGAGCCCTTTATATCTACACAGGGCCCGCCATGTTGCACCGCCATGTTTCTACAGTAGCCCAGAATGGACAAACGGCCCTAGAGAGGACGCGTTTTAATTGTTAATCATAATCGCTATCTTAATCTTATTGTAAGCTATGACCTATAGTTTTACAGACTAAATGACTTAAGTACAATTTATAATCTATCTATAAAGGGACTTCATCACTTGGTGACTCAATGCTGTCATAGACGATGACCTCATTTTGGAAGTGCCTACTGGCACGTTACAGGCCAGTACAGGACACCGTAACTTCTCCTATGTCGTTTTAAATGGAGGGGTGTGGAAGGGGGGGTGGTATTCAGTTGGTTGCAATCTGCAACCTCACCGCTAGATGCCACTAAATCCTACACACTGCACCTTTAACTGTCCATTTATCACTTCCTCCTTACTTGGTGCTGGCAGTGCAGTCCATCAGTCATTTTTTTTGTTTGTAGTACAGATTACAGTTATGTGATTGTATTATCCTGTACCTTTGATGGCTGCTTTTGCAATATTACTGGAATACTTCAAAAGACTTGATTTCCGATTCATGAATTGGTGAATGTTCTATTTAGTTTTGCGCTGATATTTGATCTCCATATGGTGTCACCAGGTCAGGGCTGCTGGTGGGCCTGGAGGAAGTGGAGGGCAGTATGCTGTGTCTCTATGACCTCAGCCTGTCCCGCGTCGTCAAAGCTGTGGTCATACCGGGCCGGGTAAGATGTTGTGCCATGTATTGAGTATATTGAATACAATATATAATTTAAAGGAAAAGTATCAAAGACAGTGATGTCTGTGGAATGTACATAAAAAATGGATAACATTAGTACACCAAAAATCCAAGTATCCTCTTAGTATTTTTTAGAATAGTTCATTTGTATTTTATTAAAGGTGTGGATTACCCAAAATGTGGTTTGTGGCATTTAATAAACTTGTTATTGTGTATATTTTGTTTGACATATGTGCTTTGTTTGTGCACTGTAGATTACAGCCATTGAGCCGTTGGTGAGTTATGGTGGGGCCAGTACCTCCACACAGCACCTACACCAGAGCCTTCGCTGGTTCTTTGGGATCGCCGCCGTGGTAACGGACCTAGGTCATGTGTTGCTAGTGGACCTCTGTCTTGACGACTTGTCCTGCAGTCAGAGTGAACTAGAAGCCTCAGGTGAGTGAGTGCTAAAGGTTTAATATTCTTCATTTTGGTTTTTCAGTGGTCAACATGGTAATCTTTGTTTCTGTCTTTTCTCATATCGTGTAATGTTGTTGTTGTTTTTTTTGGTGGCATTCAAAATTATATGAGATTAATACCATACTGTATTTTCTTTTTGGGTACCAATACTTCTATTTGAGGGTGAAAAAACTTTTTCACATAGTCCAAGCTAGATCTCTTACCTGGGAAGACATGTGAAGCAGATCATCTCCTAACCCATATGATCAACAACCCTTTGCCCTCTTAATGCACCATTCACATGACAAGTAAAATTACATTTTCTGCAATTAGCTTGAATATACTGACCATATCAGTTCAAAGCTTTAGACTGAACTGTCTTGTGATCTTCTCTTGGCCCAGACCTGGAGGTGGTAACCAAGTCTCCGGCAGAAATCCCCAGGCTGAGGGAGGCCAGTGGCAGGCAGGGCAGACACTTGTGTCTGCAGCTCAGTGGGCCCAGTGGGACCAAGGCAACTGCCCTGCAGTACATCTCCAGGACCAACCAGATCGCAGTGGGCTTCTCTGACGGATACTTGCAGCTGTGGAACATGAAGACGCTGAAGAAGGAGTATGTTTATTTATTATATTTTCTAACCCCAAAAGTTTTACAGGAACTGTTTTGTATGGAGCTTCTGCGGCTACTGCTTTTTAAAAAGGAAACGGTCCAAGTCAGTCGCAAATGTATTTTGACATGTTTTCTGTTTTGGGTGTGTCCGTAGGTACCATTCCCAATTGGAAGCAGGAAAGGTGCCTGTCTACGCGTTCACCTTCCAGGAACCGGAAAATGACCCAAGGAACTGCTGCTACCTCTGGGCCGTCCAGTCCGCTCAGGAACTGTGAGTCTTCCAACCAGAAAGCATGACAAAAAAAAGACCTGCAACATGGCTAACTTAACAATAAAGTGCTTGCTACCATGCTTAGTGCTGATGGGATGTGTACACGTTTTGCGGCCAGACAACGAACCGTTGGGAGGAAAACATACGGCTTCCTCTCCTGTTCAAAACCTATTTACCTTGTTTGGTAAATAATTTAGTTTACATCACATCCGGCATTCCTAAGATATCCCCATAACAGAAGTCTCTTGTCTAAGATGTCCTCATAACATGTGTCTTGGGATGGATATGTAATCTTGTTTATACACTCTAAATGAAAGTCTGATTGTCTGGGAACGTTTTATGCAAGCTCATGGCTTATTCAGCTCTATTCTGTGTCTTCTTCCATGTAGTGAGGGAGATGTGGTGAGCCTTCATCTGCTACAGCTGGCGTTCAGTGAAAGGAAATGTATGGCTTCCGGAAAGATTCTCTATGAGGTTAGTGGTTTCTACAGTGGGATTTAATGGGTTTTTTGTGCCAGTCGATATTTCAAATGTAACATGGATATACAACACTGGAACTTTTTTTAGGAATTTTCAATTAACGGCCCCGTTGGAAACAAATTTACAGATTTCGAAAAGATTTGTGTTGCTGTGTTGCTCAAGCAGTCCTTTATAAGATCAATGGAGTGCTGTCATGTCGTACTGATTAATGTATTATGTGTGTGCTGTTTGACAGGGCCTGGAGTATTGCGAGGAGCGATACAGCCAGGATGTGAGCGGCACAGCCTTCCCTCTAAGGGCTCAGGCCACCAACACTCGTCTGCTGAGCTGTCAGACCATCGAAAAGTTCCGGCCCCACCCTGACAGGGACGACAGCATGAATGAAGGTAGGAAGGTTAGCCCAAAAGTGGACCTGTTAGATGGGGCCAAGTAGTGCGATCGCTACCACACCTACATTTCAGATGATGAGTGGTTATGTTCGAAGTTGCCAAACCAGCAGGCTGAAAGTACTCCATCGATATGCTCCAGAACATGCTCATTGATGTATACATTTTTAAATCTACACTTTTCTTTCTTTTTCCCTGTATATACTGTGGTAACTCGGTGCGGTAGAGGAGGCTCAAGGTAAACACCAGGCAGGAAATGAGGGTCCAAAGCCTCAAACGGCGGTTTATTTCTCACAACACAAGGGAATTGTTCAATACATGGTCAAGTGTCCGCCGTGCGGCTCACTCCATGTATGCTGGGTCCTCGACGTCGTCCTCTCTTCCACTCGACTGTTCCTCCCCTCCTGTCGGTCGGTGGCCGCCTTTTAACACCTGGGTGCCGTTGACCCAGGTGTCCCTCGTTGGGCCGATTAGGGCACTCGGGAGGCCGGGATTTGTCGCCGGCTATTGGCCACCGGCGGTATATACCGGCCTCAACTCTCCCGAATAGGGGGCGTGGTCGCGGAGGGATGCCACAATACTGTATGTGGCCATGTATCTTTTTTTCTTTCATCCGTCTCATTAGTGTTCTGTTTCTGTGTTTTCCACCTTCAGTGGCGTCTCCAGACACAAGTGTCTCTATCTTCAGCTGGCAGGTGAAGGCCTACGGTCAGGGAAAAGCCCACCACCTGCATAGGGGTCTTTGACATCAACCGCTGGTACCACGCACAGATGCCAGACTCCCTGAGGTACAACAAGCTCTCAATTACAACTGATGTCACAATACCCCTTTTTTTTATTACAGCTCTTGATTGCCTTATTTATTTGAAATGGAAAATTCAACATTTTCATTTTTAGTCATGTTATTTCCCCCTCAACACAAAAGTATATCCTTGTTCTAAGTATACTAGCATTGACATTCTGCATTGTATTCTGCATGGTTTTGTTTTGTGTGTGTGTGTGCTAGAGCGGGAGAGTCTCTTCATAGCTGTCCATACTTGGCTGTTTGGTCTCTTGACCCGGTGGTGGAGATGGTCTCCCCGCGCCCCCTGCTGGACATAGTTGTACATGACCGCAGCCTTAGCAGAGGGTTACCCTGCACCTGGCCCCCACCAGAGCAGTTCTTCAACCCCACCACATACAACTTTGGTAGGTTTAGGACAAAAGAAAATACTATCTAATGTGATGGATCATTCTTTAATGTTTTTTTTTTTTCATTTAAATAACTTCATGAAATATCAACTCAACAAATGATGACTGCTGTTTTAAATGCTGTTCTTAATCTTTCAGTAAATTCCATACTCTACACTACTGATCATATTGTGAAATGTTTTTACTTAATATTTTAATAGATTTAAGATGTAGCAATAACCAAGATTTTTTTCCCCTGATGTTGCAGGTGCTACCTGTTTGCTTAACTCTGGAATTGTTCATTTAACTTGCTCTGGGCATCAGAAAGAAGTAAGTCCAGTGTGCAGTATCTTGATTTTAATATTCACAGTTTGTTGGCAAATTCTAATATTTCATCCGGCATATATTTAGCTTGCCTAGTCATGTGAATATGTGTCATTAATCGTATCAACTAGACCCTGAGCTTCTTGAAGAAAGCTGCTCCTTGCTCCAGTGACTTTATTTGCAGCAGCTACACTCGCTGCCTGATGTCTGGCCTGCTCTCCTCTCGCCAGGCAGACAGCCACCATGGCACTCCCTCACAGGTAACATTGTCACAGATAACTGTTTCCTTACTGTTGGTTTTGGAAAAGAGTAGAGCTGCAACTAACGACTATTTTCATAGTCTGTTAATCTAATGATAATTTTTTCGATTAATCATTTAGTCTAGAAAATGTCATAAATAATAGCAAATGCCATCACAAGTCCGAAGTCTTAAATGTGCTTCCTTTATGTGATAAGGAGCCATTATAAAATTAAAACTAAAGTATTAATTTTATAATGATCCATGAACCAAACATTTTAATTTCGTAAGCATCAAGCAGCAAATGTTTGGTATTTGTACTGGATAAATGACCTAAATGATTAATCGATTCTAATTTAAAAAAAAAAAATGTATTCGGTTCATTTTGTGTCGATTGATTAATCCAACTAATCGCTGCAGCTCTAGAACAGAGTATGTTGAATTAAACATGTCCCATTTGTGAGCATGTCTCTTCAGTGTAATTCATTGGTTTGAATTTGCACTCGGCTCGCAGGAGGAACAGCTCGATGCCATCTTGTGCACAGCAGTGGAGACCAGCTCTCTGGGACTCATCACAGGCTGCATCAAACAGTGGACGGCAGAGGGTGAGAAAAGTCATCTCATATCAGTGGGCCACTCTCCACAGCACACAGTGTCCACAATGATCCGGTTTAGTCATTCAATTCAGTTTTGTACTCCCCTTGTCTCTCAGACGAAATGTACAAACCCACCAGTACCTGGATATTTAAACCTCTTGTCTGTCCTGTTCTGTAGAGCAACCAGGTTCAGCCTTGAACCTACGCTACATCCTAGAGTGGGCCTGGAACAAGGTCATCCACACCAAGGAAGAGCTCGACGGCATCTGTACGTTCAGGGTCTTCACAGTACAATGTCACTTCTCCATTTACATTTTCCAATGTATTCATTTGTTTGTGTGTGTGTTTTTCACAGGTGCGCCACTGTTTGACAGCTCCTCAAACTTCACAGACCCCCAGACTCTGCAGCTGCTCCAGCACAGCCAGAGACTTTTGGGGAACCTCAGCGCCATCTTTCACTGTCTGCTCAGCGAAGCCCAGGAGCTCACCCAGAGAGGTATACACACCCTTTATAAAACGCATAGCTCCGGTCCTTGATTCTGATTGGTTCGAAGCCATTATAAATATACTCTATAAACACACACACATATGACACGTGACCACATAAAAATTCATTTTTACTATTAATGTGCCTGTAAGCTAAAGCCTGTATGCCATCCTGTGTTGCCTGGCAATGAGTTTAATGTCTCGATGAACTATATTGCTTGGTGGACGAATGATGATTTGTTTTCAATAAATGATGGCATTTGTTATGCTGTTTATTTGTGAAATCTTACTAGGTAGTCTATAGTAACCGTTTGAGTTACTGTTTTATAAAGGCAATAAGCCATTTGAGGCCGTGATTTACAGTGATTTAAGAACAACGCTGTGTATATATGTACTACTTACTAACACATATATACTATATATATATATATATATATATATATATATATATATATATATATATATATATATATACTATATATACTATATATACTGATTTTTGTTTCGTTTTTATGAATGGCCTTGGACATTAATAATGGTATTCATGGCAACAATGTCTCAACATTGTTTCTGATCGTTGTTTATGATTGTTCCTTTCTTTGTGAGTTCATCTGATTATGTTGTAGGTTATGCATTTTGTTCTGTCTGACCATCTGAAATCTCTCACGTACGGTTTCAAATGACTACTTTCTTGAGTTTAACGGTCTACTGTCACGTGTTGTGCTGTTTAGGGCTGGTGGGCCTGATGAACAAAAACATGGTGTCCAGCCTGATCTCCCAGTATGCCCAGGTGGTCCTCTGGTTCTGCCGCACTGGGCTCCTCCCAGAGGGATCAGGTACGTACAAAATCTTGATTGCCGGTTACTCAATGGACCAATCTATTGCGTGTTTGTTTTTTTACACCATTGCAATGGTAGGATCTCAAGGGCTCAACTCAATCCACTAAATTGATGTGTGCTTAGATGAGGATGCTCTCCAGATCTCCAGGCCCTTCTACACCCATGCAGTGATCAGCAGTTACTACACCATCCGCCGGGAGGAGCTCACCAGGCTGGCCAAGTGAGTCTTCTCTCTCTCTCTATAGTGCTAGGGTCTCGTCCTTAATGCAACAGGTGCATGGAGTAGAGAGAAGTGTGATTTACAAGACAGAGGGTTTTATTTCCCTTATAACCCTTACCATTGCTTAATGTCTACTCCTTCCTAAATGTTCTTTACTACCACACTGGAGTAGAG
This sequence comes from Merluccius polli, assembly GCA_030340625.1. Lineage (NCBI taxonomy): Eukaryota > Metazoa > Chordata > Actinopteri > Gadiformes > Merlucciidae > Merluccius > Merluccius polli. The sequence goes on along the minus strand of JAOPHQ010003718.1, from coordinate 37,912 downwards.
TGGATGGTGACCCCTTGCGGTCAACTATAAAACAATTGACCACTCACAGGAATGCTACAATGCCCTTATCAATCAGGGCTATCTAGGATGCACATACATGTCCTTTGTGACTTGTCACTAGCCTAGAAATCTAGACGCCCCTAGTGGCAGCAAATTTAATTTGCAGCCGGGGGGTCTAGCCCTTCGTCGTCGTTTTGCGCTGCTGGAAACAGAAAATCTGTCAGGCCAATCACATTGTGAGGGGCGGAATCGGAAGCCGGGCTACCATGACGACAGAGTTGTGACGGTTCCGTGTTAGAGGTGAACAATGGCTGCTGCTGCTGGCGAACAGCTGTCTTTCAACTCGGCTTTGGCCACGACTCTTCAAGACTTGAAGTTAACATTTTATTTGAGAAAAGAACAAACAACGGCACTGAAGTCTTTCCTCGAAAAGAAATATGTATTCGGAGTTTTGATTAATTACGTAGTCAGAGCCGTCGCTCTGACTACGTCACCTTCTTCGTTGCTCTGATTGGTTGTAGCGCTATCCTATTGCGTGCAGAGGGAACTTGAAAGACAACCGTTTATCCCGCCCACACTGCGAATGGAGCAATGCCAGACCCTACATCTTTCTGATGTGGGTCTGGCTTGCCAGGCTAACTTGTCACCATAGGCTGAAATGTAAAAGATCGTTGACCTCAATTATTTTGTTCCATGGCTCTGCTCTGTCAAACTGTTTACCAGGATGTCCATGGATGTAATGAGGTATGCATATGCTTTTCCAGGGGCAAGTGGTGTACAGACTGCTTAATGATTGACGGCTTGGTGAGCCAATGTGGCGAGCGTCTGGTCAACCTGTGGAAAAGGGATGAAGGTGGAACAGGCCAGTACCCACCTCCTACGTTACATGTAAGCGTCTCCTGTCTCCCGTCTGTAAATCTGAAGTGATGCCTCTCACAAAATGAGACATGTTGACGATGATGGGTTTTTTCTCTCCGTCCGATAGGCCCTGCTGGACATTTATCTGCTGGAGGATATGGACGAAGCTGCCAAACATGCCATTGTATCCTTTTTGTTTCCCCTCCTATGAAAGAAACAGATTTGCTGTTATGGATAGCATGTAATGGAGGTTTTTTCCTTCTAAGCATTATTTACATCACAGATCCTTATGGTTCCCAGTGGCTTAAATGGATTCCACGTAGGGCTGGGCAATAATTCAATAATATCGCCAATCGTCTTTCAATGGTACTGATCGTCACAAAATGAAGATATGGACTTATCGTGATACCCAGTTTTATAGTATAAATGAACAACAATGAGAAGATATGCCCTTAAAATGGTCAAATACGAGGTTTGAAACGTCAGTGAGAAAGGAGAACTAGTTTTAGTCCAATACCAAACATTACATACACCAGTACATTTCCATATACTTCAATTTAATGACCCTCAGTTACACTATTTAGAATGGTATTTTGAATTCATAAGCATATCATGATATTTATCAATGTCATGTTAAATTACCCATAATTATTGTGATAATACATTTTTTGATGTCGCCCAGCTCTACTTCAGTTGTTTGATGAAACATCTCAACCATTTAATGTTTTCCTTGTTTAGCCCTGGTTATTTGAAAGAAAGGTTGTCAAGTGTGATTTGAAATAATCCTATTGTGTGTGTGTGATCCTTGACTTGGGCTCTGCAGGTGATCTACTTGTTGCTGGATGTAATGTACTCCTTCCCCAATAAAGGAGGAGCATCTGTAGAGTCCTTCCCCACAGCCTTCGCCGTCCCCATCGGTCTGGTCAAACTGGTACAGGGCCTCTGGCTGCTGGACCACCGTGACCACCAGGTCAGCTCACACATATAGTCATATGTATACACACGCACACACAAGCTGGTGTTAATCTACCGGCATTAAGCTTTGATATGAATCCAGTAACATTACAGTCATAATGCACTAATAATAATCCTCATTACGGGCCCCATCTTGAAATTCCACTTAAGTTCATGCGTATAACCTTGGGCAAAATCATGTTGACATTCAAATGTTTCATGCTTTGCAACAAGTCTTTCCTATGCATGTCCAACTTATTTACATTTTGATTCCCGCCCCCCCTCTGTCTTTTTCCTCACCTAAACAGAGTTCAGTGGAGCTGCTCCTGCACCCAACTACCTCCCAGTGTCACTTCCCCTGGCAGCACGAGAGGGTCCTGCAGGCCCTTATGTGCCAGGGCCGGCACGCAGTGGCCCTCCGTTACCTCCACGTCACCAAGCCCCCGCTCTCCTCCACATCCCAAGCCAAACTCTGCCTCTCTGTGCTGCTACACAACCGGTAGGGAACACATGTCTAACTAATAATAGGAGCATAGTTAAGCAATAAGCTACAAGAGGCTGTGGTTTACAGTGATTTTAGAACAGCTAGGGGGGCTACCTAGTAAGATTTCACTAAATAAACACACGGCAACATCAAATGCAATCATTTATTGAAAACTAATCATTGTTCCGCCAAGCAATATACTGTAGTTCCTCAAAACAGCAACATGACTGCCAAGTAACACAGGCTAGCGTACAGGCTTTAGCATACAGGCTAATCAGGCTTTAACGATTAGCGGCGCATTAACACTAAAAATTAATTGTTATGCAGTCACAGGTTTGTGTTTTATAGGGTAATTTACAACGGCTTTGAGCCAATCAGAATCAAGGACCGTAACTATTGTATTGTATTCATACACTCCCAGTCAGGTTTGGCATCCTGCACTAGGATGCCCACAGGTAGGCTGCAGTCATTTAGGATGGACCTTTCAGCTGTGGGTTGAACTCACTCGTCATGGCACCGTCCTCTCTTATTGTAGTCCTACACATATTTTTGTTATTCTAGAATGAATCATTAGCTAATGGTTTGCAGAGGAATCATTTATTCCAAATAGTCATTAGTTTATGATTTTCATGAGTGCATGACCCATGAAATGGGTGGAGGCGTTCGGTGTTAGACAAATTATCAAACCGGTTTGAAAAATGGTACACCAGCCCAACCCTTCTGGTAGTTGGGTTGAATAAGAGAAGGACCTGTAGCATTAGGACATCCATAGGTCGAAATCGACAAGGGCTATTGCCTACATGGTTAGTGCACTAGCGGGTTGAGCCACCATGCCACAGAGTTAGTTTGGCACCAACTTTGCTTTGACCCAGCTCCACGGTATTGAGGTGCATGTTCTACTTCGCCCCAGGTGCCTTGTGGAGGCGTGGTCCCTGCTCAGGCAGCACTCCACACGCCTCAGCAGGGAGGAGCTGCTGGGCTTTCTGTACGAGAGCTGCCAGGAGCTGGGCCTCATCACGGAGCTGCTCAAGCTGCCACTCAGCCTCACTGAACAGGTAGGATGGGTGGATTAGTTTATTGTAGGGGAATAAGGTTGAGACATGGGTTGCATTTTTACATTGTGCAGAAAGTGGGAGGTCAATGTTATCATGTCTGGACTTGCCTGTTGTGCCTCGCACCGAGCAACGGCACCACACTGGACACTTTAGACACTACATTTACGTTCACATTTTATTTCTGCTATCCATTGTGTATGCAGTCATTTTCACATTCTTATTATAATATAATAATTTGTTACTGTCCTGTACTTCTGCTATAACATCTACATTTCTGGGATCTGTATGGACGGATGAATGCAAGACATTCCGCTCATGACTTCCATTTAATCATAGCTTGAGTTGCCTTTCATGATTAACAGTCTTATCCACTCCTTTTCCAATGTGTTTTTTGCAGGAGTGTTTGGAGAAGTTCCTGCAGGGTACAGGCGGTCTCCACAACAGGGAGCTGCTGATGGTTCACTACCTGCAGCAGGCCAACTATATCCCTGCTCTGCAGCTCAACCACACTCTCAAGATGAACCTGGTGGTATGTGATGCACACACAAACACCACACATTATGCAGGCATAGCGCAACCAAAGCTAACAGTTCTTTGTGGATTGTAGCCTGGTCTATCTCTGCACTCCCATGTTTTTATTTAATTCTATATTTTTCAATCATAGGCTTATCACATACCTTAAGTTATATTAACAACAAATTATTTTAAACATTTGTTTAAAAATATAGCTTGAGGATAATGCACCAGCTAAGCAGCAGTTGCACGCATTTAACATTTTCATTTTCTCACCTGGTATAATGTTTAAAAACTGCTGTGCTTCACGTATAATGAAATCTTCTGTCTCTAGAATGAGAGGGACCCAAAGTTGAGGGAGCGGTCGAACACCAGGAATGCTATTTTGGACCAATATGGTAAAGTTCTGCCCAGAGTTCAGAGAAGACTGGCCATGGAGAGAGCCAAGCCCTACCACCACCCCACGACCATCCACAGAGAAGGTAACTAGCCCTGTATAGGTAGAATGACAACGTTAATACAGGTTTATTAAATACCCCGTGGGATGTCCTTCCATGCCCATAACCATACCAATAAAATAACCAAACATATACATGTCTAACACCATACACATGCTCATCATTGCTCTAAACATGCTCTGCACATATTGGTGTCTCACTCAAATGCGAAATTTGAGTGTCAAAATGTTTCATTTTAGTTAACCGACCTCAGCCGCTGTCCACCATCGCTAAGCGCTCTTCCAATGACAAGGTGATGTCCAGGGCTGGCTTTATCAACAGTGTCCTCACCAAGATTGAGGAGGTGTGGTTAGGCAAAGGAGCCACGCCACACTCCTCCCCGCTAAAGAGGTGAGCTAATGATCATCATCATCGTCATCCTCCTTATTCCTTTCACAGATGGAGCTACTAAAAGTTCTAGTTGATGGTTGAAATGGTAAATTGAGACACACACACACACACACACACACACACACACACACACACACACCTCTTACATTCAGCCATTCAGACTCATTCAAACCAATGGCTGTTTCAAACATGCAAGGGCACAGTTGGGAGCAGTTAGGGTTAGGTTTCTTGCACAGGGACACCCGCTTGTAGGAGCCAGGGATCCAACCATCAACCTTCCGGTTGCCAGACGACCTGCTCTACCTCCTGAGCTACCGCCACCCCATTTACTGGAGTACCACAAGAATTATACCCCTATCTCTAAAACACTAGGGAAACGTAACTAATTTTTTGCCTTTTCTCAAACTATTTGTAGCCCCAGGACCTCAGAAACCCAGAGCCCCAGTTCCAAGCCCTGCTCCAACACCCTAACTGATCCATTCCTGGGAACGCCCATCGCCATGACCGCCAGGAGAAAGTCCAGGTATACTGAGGCCCAAAGAACTGTCGCTTCCCGGGTTTCACCCACTGAGGTTCTATATTCATTAAGCTAGGTGTTGGCACAACTGATCCAAGTGTGATACCCTAGATAGCACAATGGATGTTTTAATCACCATAGTAGATGATTGTAGTCTATGTAATCTTGTCTTCTTATCATTCCTTTTAACCCTCTGTCCTGTGTGGCGCAGGCTGATGGACTTGGTGGTCCATCCCTCATGTCAGACCCCCCAGTCCTTCCTCAGCCCCCTCAGAGCCCCTGGCTCTGTGGTCCCACCAAGAATCATCAGCAGGGCCCCTGAACTCAGTCTGCTACAAACGCCACAGGTTGTCAAAGTGAGTCAAGGAGACAAGAAGTGTTTTTTAATGTGACTGTATAGTCACTGATATTTGTTTTATATGACCTATGACCACATGTTATTTTTACTTTCATCTTTGTAGTTTCTTTGAGTATTTAGAAAAGCACTACACAAAAAAGGTATTGTCATTATTATATCCCACTGTTTGTCACTAGCTTTCAGTCATCCTTTTTTTGTTTTTTATAATCTAGCTTTCTGAAAAAATTACATTTTTTAAATCTCACGGCTCGTTTTTAAAACCTAATGTTCCTGTACTTTAACATCCATTTGTGGTTGCGTTTTGCGGTGCCAGCGTGCACGGGCATTGGCGGCGTCAGGCGGCGTTTTCTCAGCCTTCACGCCCCACTCCATCCTGCGCAGCAGCCTGAGACCCACGCCTGTGGCCACGCCCTCGGCCTCGCCCGGCCGCTCCGTCACCCCGCCGCTCCGAAGCAAGGAGAGCCGCATCACCTTCATCGAGGAGTCGGCGTCCCCTGAGATGGGGAAGGGACCGGTCCCTTGGAGCAATGGGGTAAGGCCCAGAACTAGCCTGGAACCCACGCGTCGGTTCCAGAGGAAACTACGGTTCAGACCCAACTGACCCAGTAGTCCAACAGCGTCCAAAGCTACCGTCCTTAAAAAAGAAAACATGCGTATAAGGCTTTCAATAAATGCTTTGCTTATTCAATGATACTTTTGCCTCTTTTTACTTTTTTAGTGCATAGTCATTTGAGATAGTGGGGGTTTTCTCGCACAGTAGCACTCCCAGGGACTGTTGGTGGACATGAAAAAAAGTTAAATTAAAGCCATTGCAAATTATATCCGATATTTTTGTATTCAAAATGCACAAAAAACATGAGGACTATGATTTATAAGCACATGATGTACAAGACTAAACTAAACTAGACTAGACTGAACTAAAGCTTTACTTTTGCATTTCTTCACCGCATGTTTTTTTGGCCTTTTTTTTATTTTTATTTTTTTTTAGATGGCAGCTGACAGTGAAATAAGTCTGTTGACTAGAGGTTCCCCACTGCCCAGCTCTGCTCTGAAGCACTGGGCCTCTCAGGCTCCCGAGGAGGAGGAGGAGCAGCCACCGCGGGTCACGTTTATGCCTCCGGCGGGCGGCATTCCCTCGCCTCAGCTCCGCGGCTCGGAGAGCGACTCATCCTCGGTCCAGGAAGTCATGGAAGCCAAATCCTCGGTGTCGTTGGTGTTGCCCGTGGGTTCGTTGCCAGGGCGACTGAGCCTGGGCTTGGAAACCAGCCTGACCTCTGTCCAGTCGTCAGACTCCACCCTGGAGTTTCACGACGCCCTGCTCGGCGACGATCCCGAGGAACAGAGAGTGGATGATGATGATGAGGAGGAGGAAGACGTCGTCATAATAAACATCAAAGCACCAGCAGAACCAGATGGACTGACTGAGAAGTCCATCACTGCCACTGACGAGGAAGAGGTGGTGGAGGAGGAACAGAGTAAAGAAGATGCCCAGAGAGCGATAACGTCTGAAGGAGATGATAAAATGGTTTGCCCTCAACAAGCACAACGGGACACAGAGGAAGAGGTTCTTGAGACACGAGTGGAGGAGGAAGACGAGGGTGAGTCGGCTAGCCAGCAGGGCAGCCAGCCTTGCCTAGAAGCCCAGGAACCAGGATACACCGAAGGACATGATATTCTGCGTCTAGACGGTGATCAGGCCTCAACTGTTGAGGCCGTGGTCTGTGATACTCGTGTAGAAGGTCTCGAACAGCCCGAGAAGACCTGTGAGCAGTCAGAGGTCACAGAGCCCCCGGAAGCAACCCAAGCCAGTGAAACCCTGCAAGAACCTACAGAGTCTTTGGAGCACTCAACAGGTGAGGGTTGAGTCATAGATGGAAATGATGAAACATATTTTTAACCACAAAATGATGGGAACTAGATTAGAAATCCAATAGGTCTATGTGCTGCATTTCTAATCTTTTTGTAGTACAAAGCCCTTTTGAGACTGTAACTGTGATGAAGGGCTATACAAATAAAATGGACTTGACTTGAGTACAGTAGTTTGTAGCATCTACAAGATGCCATCGTATTCTGTCTAAATAATTTCCATAGAAGTGCGCTGCACTAGATCTTACAGGTGATAATGATTAGGGCTGCAAATAAGGATTATTTTTCGATTAATCTAACAAACATCTTTTCTATTTCTATAATCATTTACTGTAGAAAATGTCCTAAATAATAGCAAATGTCATCACAAGTACCAGAGTCCAAAGTGATGTCTTAAATGTGCTTGCTTTATCTGACAAGCAGCCAAGACAAAATAAAGTATTCATTTTGTAATGAACCATGAACCAAACATTTGAATTTCTGAAGCATCAAGCAGCTAATGTTAGTTATTTTTACCTGATAAATGACCTAAACAATGAATCAATCATAAAACAAAATGAATTTGATTAATATTCTGTCGATGGACCAATCCATTAATCAACTAATTATTGCAGCCCTAATAATGACAGTAATCATTTGGTGACTTTGCTCTAGATCTGACAGAATTTGTAGAGCGGCATCTTTTTGGTGACGATCCGGCACCTCTGACCCGCTCTGGTATCCACGACGCGGTGGAGAGCTGGACCTCCTTGAACAGGTGTGCCACGTACCCCAGCCTCATAACCCTGTAACGACACTGGCTGTACCTCACCGCATGTACTGTTTACCTTCGCTGTTTGCGTTCAACACCCTGGTGAAGCAAGGAATCGCTTAATCTTATAGTGTCATTCCTACCCCTCGCCATACATCTTCCACACTAATGATACTGTGATTTATAATTCATTATTTTTATAATTGCTAAGGTGATTTAGGTATTTCAACACCACTGTTGTGGTTAGTTTTGTTTTTGGTGGGATTTTAGGACTTTCAGGTAGAGGATATTTGAAACATGTTCTGCACTCTTTCACAATGTGCAATATAATATTATCTAGGACGGTTGGAGTTTGCTGGTCGTTAAGTTGATTGAATACATTTTTTTTGGATTTTTGAGTTGTCCTTCTATCCCTGATCTCAGTGAGCCGGTGTGTGAGGACCCAGAAGATAACACGCCTTTAGCTGAAGCCCCCACGCTGACCAGCCAGAAGTCTGTTACCTCCATCACATCCTCAGAGCCGTCTGGCAGTGACTCCCATTGTGAGGACACACACACACGCGCACGCACACACACCCTCACACTCGCTAATTCACTAAACCTCTTTTGCTGTTCTGGCTATCCAGTGTTTTGGTGTTATGCTAACATCCCGTTTCCACCTACAGCTGTGGTGAGTGTGAACGACAGTGAGGAACTCTCCAGCCCTGCCACAGAGGAGGAGGAGGAGGAGGACGAAGAAGAAGAAGATGATGACGACGATGAGGAAGAGGGGTCGGATGAGTCTGAAGAAGAAGAAGATGAAGAAAAAGAGGAGGATGAGGAGGAGGACTCAGGCAGTGAGGTGGAGATCATTGAAGAGGTACAGGGCAATAGGACATTGGTCTCTCTCCAGCCTGAACCCCTCACTCCTCTTTTCGAAGATGAGGAACTCCCCCACTTCCTGTCCAGGCCTTCAGAGGTGCTCTCATTAATCCCTGCTGAGGCAGAGCTGAAGGTAACTAGTTTCATTTGAACTGCTATCAACAGGCTCTCTACGGCCTATTAACAAGTGCTAATGGGCATTACAGTAAAGAATACATGTCGCTGAAAAGTAAGAAATTGGTTTTGAAAAGCCTTTAATATTTTTGAGCGAGGTGCAATAATATTTTCAATGTCCTGTCATCCAAAACGTCATTGCTTTTGTCATTTTTCTACTATTTGGCTTCGACTTTAAGTGGCATGTATGAAGATCACAACACATAGTTATGCAAGCTTGAATGGTAAATGTTCGCTTCTTGTTCTTTCTTTCAATAGATGGTAGGGGATGGAGAGGTGGTGATGGTGAGACTTGGAGGGCTCGGAGGAGGCGATGAAGTGGACGATGGAAGCAGCTTCACAGAGCTCAAACCTTCCACCACACTACTGGTGCCCCTGGAGCTTGTGGAGGGACATGGGCACAGCCTGGTGGACGGTGCCCAGCTCGGCCTCACTGTGTTTGGGAAAGAAAGCGAGAGCGACAGCCCCACCTCTGGAGCACACAGCAGCTTCTCACTCATGTTGGAGATGGAGGATGTAGACCCTGAGGCAGACACTCTACCCATGGAGAACCATCAGCAGGCCCTTCAGCTTGCAGTACAAGGGATAACAGATCAACTTGTTGCCCCACCAGAAGCCATTCTCCAAGACATTAATGAGCCAGATATGCATGATTCCCGCTCAGAAGAACCACTGGATCTTCTAGTGGCTGAAGATCCAGTGGTGGAAGCAGCAGATCCAGTGGTGGAGGCAGAACATCCAGTGGTGGAGGCAGCAGACCCGGCGGGGGAGGCTGAAGATCCAGTGGTGGAGGCTGAAGATCCAGTGGTGGAGGCTGAAGATCCAGTGGTGGAGGCTGAAGATCCAGTGGTGGAGGCTGAAGATCCAGTGGTGGAGGCTGAAGATCCAGTGGTGGAGGCTGAAGATCCAGTGGTGGAGGCTGCAGATCCAGTGGTGGAGGCTGCAGATCCAGTGGTGGAGGCTAAAGAAGATGCAGTGATGGAGGCTAAAGAAGATCCAGTGATGGAGGCTAAAGAAGATCCAGTGATGGAGGCTGAAGTAGATCCAGTGGTGGAGGCTGAAGAAGATCCAGTGGTGGAGGCTGAAGAAGATCCAATGGTGGAGGCTGAAGAAGATCCAGTGGTGGAGGCTGAAGAAGATCCAGTGGTGGAGGCTGAAGAAGATCCAGTGGTGGAGGCTGAAGAAGATCCAGTGGTGGAGGCAGCAGATCCAATGATAGAGGCAGCAGATCAAATGATGGAGGATGAAGATCCGGTGGCGGAGGCAGCAGATCCAATGATAGAGGCAGCAGATCAAATGATGGAGGATGAAGATCCGGTGGCGGAGGCTGCAGATCCGGTGGCGGAGGCTGCAGATCCGGTGGCGGAGGCTGCAGATCCGGTGGCGGAGGCTGCAGAGCCGGTGGCGCAGGCTGCAGAGCCGGTGGCGCAGGTTGCAGAGCCGGTGGCGCAGGCTGCAGAGCCGGTGGCGCAGGCTGCAGAGCCGGTGGCGCAGGCTGCAGAGCCGGTGGCGCAGGCTGCAGAGCCGGTGGCGCAGGCTGCAGAGCCGGTGGCGCAGGCTGCAGAGCCGGTGGCGCAGGCTGCAGAGCCGGTGGCGCAGGCTGCAGAGCTGGTGGCAGAAGTGGACACCCTGGATGCAATAGAAATAGATGAACAGAGTCCTCAGCCTGACTGTTCCCCTTTCTTTTTATCTGAAGACATTACATCAAACATTGTAATAGAAGAGGCTGCAAAAGAAAAAGACAGTGAACTGATGAATACAGAGATTAATAATGAGGAGGAACCTGAGTCTGAGGCTGTTTCATTGGAAGTGCCATTGGCAGTTGCAAATAAAAAGGTACCGACCAGTAGGTATGCTGCACTGGAGGCGATGATGGAAGAATCTACACACACACCTTCTGAGAATACTTTGATATCCGATACAATTGTTAAGGATCTCGATGCAGTCCCTGAAGAAAGTCTGCCTGTTCAGAAAGACGGTCATGAAAACGCCCAGATTTTCCTAAACACAGAGTCTGTGGCTACCCTCGAGGAAGACCAACAGCAGACTAAGCCGGGAGAAAACATGGAGGAGAGAAGAGAAGAGTTTAACATACTGCAAGAGCAGAGCAGAAGGAGAACACTTCTGAGGGCCTCGGAGAACCAAAAGGACAAGGACAGCCATGTCAGGCAGGTCTTCAGCTCAGACGACCCACTGGACCCAGAGCCTAATGAGAAACCCCCCATCACCACCTCTCAGAAGTTGAAGGCCCCCTCCACTCCTACACGCAGGGCAACCAGGGGAAGAAAGACGGTCACCTTTACTTCTTCCCCCCAGGACAAGGCAGAGGACACCAGGCCAGAGGAGGAGGAGGAGGAGGAGAAGGACCTTGGGGAGTTTGCTACACCCCGCCGTGGTACCCGAGCCAGAAGACAAAGTCAAAACACCCAGCTTCCAGCTAACACGCCTCGACGTAGCACCCGCAAAACCCAGGCACGGTCTTCCTATGAAGAAGACCAGGAGGAGGAGGAGGAGGAGATGGACAAAGAGGAGCCCATGAACAATGAACCCTCTGTCCCAAGGACCACAAGGTCCACCCCGGCCAAACGACGCACACCCCAGAAGGCCAGTCCATCAAGGGCCGGCCGCAGGACCCGAAGCAGCGCCATGGAGGAAGTGGAGAATGAACCAGAGGAAGCCATGAATAACATGCACGACGAAGAGAGTCGCTCCATGGTTCCCACCCCAGCTAAACGCCAGACCAGACAGAGCGTCACCCCAAGGAGAGCCAGCCGCAGGACAAGCAGCATGTCCGAGGAGACCGTGGAGGAGGAGACCGAACCGGTGGAAGAGGAGCAGGGGTCGGTCACTGCTGCTGCTCGAAAGGCCAACATCAGGATATCCAGGATCCGTTATTTTGAGGCCCAGCCGGCCTTACTGGAGGTGGAGGAAGATGAGCCGGTCGTCAAAAAGAAGGCCGCCTCCAGCCCTTCCAGAGTGACTCGGGCGTCCAACCGTCCAACCCCGAGCATTCAGCCACAGGTAGGCTCGCAGTCAAGTAGGAAATGTGTCATGCTCACTTGTTGGCTTAATGTTATGCAAGATCTGTGATGAAATGCTACTGTAATGTAATGTTGACAACTGATTACTTACCCTAGGTCAAGTTGACACCTTGGAGCACAGCAAGAAAGAGGGGAGGGGACTCGGCAGCGAAACCCGCCCCGTCCGAGCCCGTCCTGACCGACGATGCCCCTCCCACCACCATCTCCCGCCGGCGAACCAGAAACAAGCTGTGGGAGCACTCGGAGGAAGACCTTCCCTTTTTGGACCCTCCCTTGGAGGTGGATTCCCAGACACCAGTGGCTGACGCCCTCATCAAGAGGCTGAAGGATGAAGAGGAGAAAGAAGGTGTGTTGATGTGGTGTGTCGTGTGTGACTCACAGGATTCAGACGTTTTTTTAAAGTTTACATTTATCTAATATTAATTTTGGGGGCTAAAATATGTCAAGTGAGGTGTTAGGAGTTTGTATGTCATGGTCAGTTGAAAAACAATTCATTTGAAAGTGTACTGCATGCATATAATAGTTATTTTGGATTTCCATAATGCATACTAGATGGACAATTACCTTTTGAGAATGGTGGTTCCTATAAAACATGGCTGAAACATTTATTTATTTATTCAACATTTAATAGGAGGTCCTGTTAATAAAAAGACAGCGAACGCCAGTAGAAGAAAAACAAAGTTGTCTGTGGAGCGTGACCTCTCCCCTCCTGTTTCTACCGATGATGACCCGGCCCCTGAACCTGAGAACGACTCCACCAAAGACTCATTTATCTACTCGCCTTCACGCAGGAGAACCAGAAGTAAGCAGCTTCATCCATTCGTTAATTTGACTTTTCTCCCTGATGCCACATTAGCCACGTGGCCTCTTGAAAATATTTGACCTGCACACCTTGCCTGGTCATAAGAATTTCACAGAATGACAATGTTATATTGCATATTTGATATTAAACCCTGTTGAATTGGTATGTCTGTGTGTTCAGCCCAAAGAGGTGGTTCTCCTATCCTGAGTGAATTGGAACTGCCCACTCGCACCAGGAGAACCCGTACCGCTGCTGTGGGCCCTGCCAAGGTCAGTGTCTCAGCACCTCAGAACCAGCATCAAGAGGTTACAGTCATCAACTGTATTATTACTTCCCCCAACAGTCATAGATCAAGGTCCTTATTACAGACTAAACATTGACCCTTCTTTCACTTCTTTGGTTCAGTCCTCAGTTGCTGTAAAGGCAGACCTTTGGTACGATGTTACAAAATACATAGCCACACACAGCCAGACTATATCGGCTTCCGTATTTCCAAAGTGAGCGCCAACATCAAAGTGAAAGCCATTGTAGAAATGTCCAACACAGCACTGCCCAGTGTCGTCGTCATCTACATCCCACACTGGGGTTCGCTGATTGGCCGATGAAAGTTATTTAGAGCCTAGCTGCCCGGGTCTGGCTGGTTCTAGACTAATATCTCGAGGCAACACCGGAGGAGAGCACGCCAGATTTAGGCTGTCTTTGCGAGGCTAACAAATTCATGCATGGTTTAAAAATGTATGTTTTGTTTATTTTTCCTCCAGATTGAAAGTGTGTCACAAGACGATGCAACAAGCACGGCAACTGTTTCAAAATCCACAACAATGATCAAATCAACAGCCAAGTAAGAGTCAATTCTAATTCCCAAGGGTATAACAGATTTAAGCTGCAGGTTGTAACATCTGTTATGTTTATGTACGATATAAATCCATGCACATGGTGTATTAAACAAAAGAAAATAAATGAAAACCCACATACCACACGAATCAGCAGTGGAAAAACAATGTTCTGGTAGAAGTAGAAATCTTCTATAAGAAGTTAAAGGAAGGCTTGTGGTTAGTGTATCCATGTTAATGTCAATTTGGGTGATGGCCACAGTGTATCGTACTTTTTTGTATTTTTGTATTTGTATTTTTGGGTTTACTGGATTCTTCCCGATTGTCACGCAGGTGGTCTAAAGCAGCGTTGGCGGTGCCCCTAGCGAGCGTGGACTTAATCTCCCCTCTGCCCAGTCCGGCGGAGACAGTACCCCGCGCTCAGAAGAGAACCGAGGAAGGAGAAGATGCTGGCGCGCGCATGAGCCGGCGTAAACGCATCATGAACACTGTTTTTACTAAACCAGTCACCCGGAGGAAAAAACTCTGAGCGAAGAACCTGTGAACCTCAAACCATCAGGCCTACAGTCTGTAGACGCTAACTATCTCTGGGTCCATTTCTCCATGTGTCCCCTTCTCAGTGCTTCAGTTGTCATGTTACTTTTGCTTTCCCATCTGGGCAATAGAGCGTAAAAGGACGAAGAGAACTTCAGCATGGAGATGTTGTAGAGCAGAGCACCCTGTTTTTAAGGTCTTATTTCCCCTGTAAAATAAATGTTGTTTTTGGGGGCTTTTAGCTGTCAATTTTCATGGCATATTTTCCCAAATTCGCTTAGTTTCAAGATGCTATGCCACTCATGCATTAAGTCTCTGTTTGGGTGCATAGTCAACCACACTCGCCAATTTTTTTTCTTTTTTTCAAACATACCTCTGTAAACTTGCTACATTTACCTTCCCAAATATTTGGTTTGGTTTCTATTAAGGTGTGTTTAAGGCCTGGTGTTTTTTTCTCTTTTTCAGAGAAGCAGTGGAAACTATACGTTTTCACAAATAATTGTGTAAATAGTAGTGCGATCAAATAAAGGTAAATAATAAATAAATCAATAATTACTTTTTATTTTGATCTTTTGAAGTGTTTTTAAATGCATCATCTAATCAACCTGCCTATGTCAGTCTTAAATAAACAGTTTACAGTTTTAATGTTCTGTAAACACAGATTGGTGTGGGACTGTTTAATATCACATGGTTGTTGTGTATGAAAACGGACTTGCACAGTAATCGGGATTTGTTAAGAGGCTTGTTTTGGGATATGTTGATGGTTTCTTTGTAATAAATCCATGGCACCTACCCACTGAAACCTATAGGCTATTTTCAGATGAATGTACGTAGAATTACTTATTTTCTTGACTGATCTTTGATAAATATGTTAACGCTTGAAGTTATTCGTGCATTGGTGTGAATTTATTGCCTCTGTCTTGCTGTGTGTGTGTGTGTGTGTGTTGCAAACACTGCCATTCCATGTTGTGTCTTGTGCATAATTCATAATGGTAGACGAGCAGGAGAAAGTGAAACCACATATTCAATTTCACTTTTCCTTATGTCTGCAGCCGCATGCATTTGCCAGGTAGTGGCCTGCGTTCGGAAGTTTTACTTTTTCTCATTTGCCAAACTCTCAAGAATGTGGTGTATCGGAAATAATGTGATGAGTTTAAACCTACATGTACTTGACCTTAATACGCTTTCTTTACGTTCAGCTACACATTCTACGCTTTCATTTACAGTATTTGCAACCAGCCTTACGGTTGTCCCTCGCTGGTATTGCTAGTGTTTACATGCAGCCCTACCCTCATCCATTTCAGTAACTTGACCCGGTTTAGTCTTTCAAAGCCCGTCTCCACATGAACGATCCGATCACTCAGTCTACCTGTGCAGCTGTCTCAGCCTGCAACCTGGCTGCAGCACTATGAGGGCTAAAGCTGCAGACATGCATGGTAAGGACTGCGTCAAAGTGGCGGTCAGAGTGCGTCCGTTCAACAAGGTCAGTACAAGGTCGGGTTTTATTGTTATAGCAAGAATTTAGTTCATGTTTTCTCAATTCAGTTTTTTTCTACGTGATTTTATGTTGGTTATATTATTGATATGGCTGTCGTTTGCCTGTTTTTTATGCGTGTGTAGTCATGATACGATGTCCATCCATTCACTAAGGATTAGTGATGACGTCACTAATAATATCCTATATTAGAGTAAAGTCAGTCACTATGTCACACCGGGTCCTTCATCGCTCCCCTCCCACGGCATGTACAACTGGAACAAAACATCACAACCAAGTTTTATATTTCATTCAAACAAGATGCTGTCATGAACTGATTAAAAAAACCTGTAGGATATCCTCATTTTTTTCTCATTTGACAGCAGCAGCATATAATAAAATACAAACAGACATACAGTAAACATACAACACCACAATTTTACTTTTTACTTTCTTGCCAAACTCTGTCCTGACCTTAGGGACAGTGGACACAATACAATCATTAGGTTGTAGTTCTTAAGTGTCGTCTAATGAGGGGAGCCGTCCCAATTTTGACCTTTTTAATGGCTCATTGGACTATATCTCTTTTTATTTCACTCTGTGTGCCTCGCCCAGAGAGAGAGGGATGCGGGTAGCCGTTGCATCATCTCCATGGCGTCCAGCTCCATCACTATCCAGGACCCGCGCAATGCCCAGACGCGCCGCTCGTTCTGCTTCGACTACGCCTACTGGTCCCACAGCGGCTTCACGCGTGACCCCGGGGGCCTGTACCTGTCTGAGGAGGCGGGGGGGCGCTACGCGGACCAGGTCAGCCTATAGCAGCGTCCCGCTGGATCTTAATGAATACCATAACATCTTCTGCAGATGCGTTCATTGAAAGTGGCTTACATTGAACTTGTTGTTTGGTGGAAATTCCCCTAGACTTGATGCTGTGTGATTGACCGTCTCTGTACTTCTCTGTCTTCTCTCTCCAAGGCCAGCGTCTTCCAGGATCTGGGGGAAGGAATTCTGCACAATGCACTACAGGCACAGTGATTTTCTTCTTCTCTTTCTCTTTCTCTCTCTGTCTTCTTCTCCCTTCGGATCCAAGCCTGACTGTGCCGTTGGTATCTGCAGGGTTATAACGCCACCTTGTTGGCCTATGGGCAGACAGGCTCAGGGAAGAGTTACTCTATGGTGGGCTATGGGCCTAACAAAGGCCTGGTCCCCACGCTGTGCGACCGGCTGTTTCAGGCCGTCAAGGGAAACCAAGACAGCAGACAGTGCCAGGTAAGTGTCCTCTAAATCCAGGTTAAAACCACTTCTCTTCTCCTGTGCTTATGATTGAGCTCGTTCTGCTCTATTATAGTATTTTATTTCTTTCTCTTTCTATTATGTCCTTTTAAATCATTATTGTGGCGTTGTCGTATGCCACCGGGGTTCTTAGTCCAAGGATAACGGTAGGCGGGTTTTACTCACGTCTTTATTTATGGTGAGTACACCCACAATCAATATACACACACGCGTACAATCACGCCGCGGGCCCAGCTCCGGCTCCGCGGGAACCCGTGTGTACCAGTCCCGGTCCTCCCGGGTCCAGCACGCTACTGTGTTAAAAAGGGAGAGAGTGATTAGCTAATGCCCCACAGGTGCGCCAATCACTCTCACCTGGCGCGGCTCTCCCGAGCCCCGTCCAGCTCCCCCTTGCGGCTGATGCACCACACCCCCCCACAATTATGTTATGCTTCTGTAGTTGTTTTTATTTATTTATTTTTAATTATTTTTATTTCAACTCTTACTGTTTTATGTAAAGCGCATTGAGTTGCCATTGTGTATGAAATGCGCTATATAAATAAAGCTGCCTTGCCTTGCCTAAGTGTGATTTGATTGCGATAGGCATGTTTTTAATGTGGCATCCGTGTTTTAATGTGGCATCTTTTTTGTTTTGTTTCATGCCTTATCCTTTGTACCGGACATGATCGAAAGGTGTTCTTCAGTATGTTGGAGATTTATAATGAGCAGGTAATGACCAACAACACAACAAAACACCAACAACACATGGATCACAGGTGCTAGAGTGAACACAGCAAACTAGTTTGGTATTGTAGCCTACTAAGGTAGGCTATCTTAGCAGTATCTTAGCCTTTTTTGATAGATATCTTCTCAGTACAATCTAACTTTTGACTGTTTAATATGTTATTGTAGTTCTTTTTCATTCAATCATTTTTTTTTTTCATGTTTCAAAATCCTTTTACATTGTATCCTTGTCCATGGCCTTGCATGTCCAAACACACTATATCTGGAGAGAGAGAGAGAGAGAGAGAGAGAGAGAGAGAGAGAGAGAGAGAGAGAGAGAGAGAGAGAGGGGAAAAGAGGGTAGAGAGACAAAGATGAGAGATGAGAGGCAGATAATAGAGAGGCCTCAGCACTGACATCAGCATCCTTCAGGGAACAAACCAAGTGATGCGTGTGAGAAGCCTCTCAGTGGAACATCCCTTACACTCCCACTACCTCACTACCTCTCTCTCTCTCTCTTTCTCTCTCTCTCTCGCTCTCTCTCTCTGTTTCTCCTCTCACTCGCTCGCTCGTTTTCCAACAATTATCTCGCTTTCACTCCCCAATTGCCCTTATTCTTCCTTCCTTGGCTGCCCTCCTTCCTCTGGCATCTCTTGTTGAGATGGATGAGAGAAAGATGGATGTCTCTCTCTCTCTCTCTCTCTCTCTCTCTCTCTCCCTCTCTCTCTCCCTCCCTCTCCCCCACCCAGGTGGTGGATCTGCTGTCCCGGGGGTCTCGGGCTCTGGGGGGTCTGAGGGTCCGTGAGGAGCAGCAGAGGGGTTTCTACGTGGAGGGTCTCCGCACCGTGCCGTGCGACAGCGCTCAGCAGGTACGCCACGCGTGGAACACCTGTGGTGACCCCCTGTGGTCTATGTAAGGGATCATGTTCTTTATTGCAAAATAAACCATGAAGGGGTTTATGTCGCAATAATGACCGGCTGGCTGTACATTATACTGCTTATTACATGTCTACTTACTAAAGAAATCAATAATTTGACAAAATATAACAACAACAAATTATTTTATTAATTTAAAAAATGATTTCATTGCTTCCACTAAATAAAATAGTCTGTTAGATTCTACGGTTGGAAATAGTGTCCATAGCAACGGCCTGTTATCCATAGCAACGGTCTGCTATTCAGTAATAACCGACCGTAGAATGCCGTAATTGACCAATCAGAATTGAGTATTCAACAAAGCCGTGTAATAATTCACGTACAACCTGCACTATGTTACTCCCTCTACTCTATGTGAGGCCATCGCTTTATTAGTGTCTCAAGAATAAAAATCCTCCCACCCACAGCTGAAGCTGCCAACCGAGGGACACATTCTCTCTGAACTGATTTGGTCTGTGAAGAACAAGTCGAGAAAATCAAGCAAAAGTTTTTCATGCAGGTTTAAATCTTCAGGGTTAAATTAATGATACCACAATTGCTGCTGAATGGCATGACTGCACACTTTGGTCGTGTGCATTGACTAGGCCTTTGTGCTCAGGTCTCCCATACCCTTCGTGGGCCCTATTCGGCGGCCATCTCGGTTCCGTCTTGGTTCTAAACGCTAGCCGGGTGGGGGAACTGAACCGAAGAGCCAAGATGGCCGCTAGGTGAATAAGGCCAATAGGCTATGCTTACACTAACAATCACCCCGTGTTTGTGAACGGTTGACTCGGCTCCCAGGTGGAGCAGCTGATGGAGCAGGGCACCCGGACTCGGACCACAGCTGCCACCCACATGAACGCTAACAGCAGCCGCTCTCACATGCTCATTATCCTGCAGCTCAAACAGGTGCGGAGGAGACGCTTTTCCCACAGTCTAGTTTAAACACCACCACCACCACCGCCGCCACCACCACCACCACCACCACCACACCACAGTAAGAGCATGTTGGTGGGGCAGCTGCACCGTGTCTGACAGGCGATACGTTACATACATGGGGCCAAGCCTTGTTTTGTTTTCATAACTGTCCTTTTTACGCCTCGGCCTCAGTAGACATCTTGAATGACGGCTGCCTGTGATCACGTGCGGTTGTACCATAGATTGCATTGAAAAATCAAATTCAACATCTGCGTCTGTCGACTGACCCCAACTCTGCAACTCTGCAACTGTTTGTCTTCACTCTTTGTCTTTTCCTTTTTACTTCTCTCTTTAAAAAATTGGTATGAAATGATTCATATATATATATTTATGATATTCATACACTTATGACTCAATAGTCAGATCTTTCACATTATTTTCCTCACCTCGGTTTACCTACATATGCGTTCTGATCTCTCTCCTGTCCTCACAGCTCCTCTATCCCCTCTGTCAGTCCCAGACGTGTTCCTCCATCCGAGCCTGTGTTTGTGTCCTTCCTCGTGCGCCTCTGACAGATCCTGTCCAAGGAGAGCATCACCAAGCAGTCCAACATCAACCTGGTGGACCTGGCGGGCAGTGAGAGACAGCGGGCCTCGGGCTCGGAGGCCGACCGCCTCAAAGAGGGCACGGCCATCAACCTCAGCCTCACCACGCTGGGCAATGTCATCAGGTTAGAGTAGACGGTGCTCTCCTGTAGTGGAGGCAACTTGTGCCGCTTTTCTACTCCGTGGTATTCAGCTCGACTCGACTCTACTCGCCGTTGGTTGGTTTTCCCACTGCAGATAGTTCCCCCCTCAGTCAGTGTAGTGCAGGATTCATAGCGACGCCGCGTGAAACGGCGACACAAACACTCAGGAACGACGGAGGCGTTCACCTTCCCGCCTTTGTTCACTGACACGCTGTGACCTACACCGTACGTTTACTGCTAAACTGTCAACCTCACTGCTAACCGGCTACGCACTCGTACATCTGCATGGCCCAAATACATCATTTCAAGCTTTGAATAATCACAAGGTTTTCTGAACGCATATTTCAATAGCTCATTTTTTTTTTTTTAAAAGGACATTCACAGTGCGTATCTTTCCCTGTCTGAATCGGAGCCGGCGGAGACCACTGCTGCAGAATTTATCAACTGATCGTTTTTTTTCCTTTTCATTTCTGAAACGGTTCAATTTCGTTAAATAAATGTGTTCAACTGCTGCAAAATAACTTTGTTTTTAAAACCCTTCTTTATTAAAACCATTAATCATTGTCAGTGTTATCACGTCACCTTTTAGTATCGGCTCAGCACAACTTTTGATAATGGAAAACCAATCCAAGCGAGTCGAGCTGAAACCATGCAGTGGAAAAGCCGTTATTTAGGTTACTTACCTTATGGCTTACAACCTGAACCCTCTCCCATCTCCACGTTCCTCTCCTCTCCACTCTCCTTCACTCTCCTCCTCCCCTCCCTTCTCTCCTCCTCTCCTCCCCTCCTCCCCTCCCTCTCTTCTCCTCTCCTCTCTTCTCCTCTCCTCTTCTCTTCTCTCCTTTCCTCTCCTTCTCCTCTCCTTCCCTCGCTCCGCTCTTTTGCTCTCCCCTCTCTTTCACTCTCTCCTCCTCTCCTCTCCTCCCCTCCTCTCCTTCACCTCTCCTTCCCTCACTCTGCTCTTTTGCTCTCCCCTCTCTTTCACTCTCTCTAAAATTGTTTGATTTGGTGGAGCATAAAACAGTCCAAGTATTATATAAAGCAAGGAACAGAGAATGTTTCATGAAAGAGAGCAAGGTTATGATTTAAGAGAGAAATCAAATCTAAAGGTTGGTAGAGCTCGTACAACAAAGAAAAGTTTCTGTATCACCATTTGTGGAGTAAAACTGTGGAATAATATGAGTACTGAAATCAAAAACATTTCGAGTGTAATCATGTTTAAAAAGAGACATAAAGAAATGATTCTCCAGAGGTACATTGAATAATTCACACAAGGTGTTTGATTACTTACTATTTGGATTAAAATGTGTAATGTGTAAAATGTTTAATTAGAACATATAGTTAAAATTATAGGGGTAGGATTAGATAAGTTTATACTTCTTCCTACTCCTTTTCGCTCATGTAAACTGCGTTGCTTATGAGATGTTGTGTATACATTTTTCTGTTCACTTATTATATTATTATTTTATCTTATTTATTTATTATTATTATTATTTTTTTACACTGTCGTTTACATGATCGAAATAAAGATATCAATCAATCAATCAATCAATCAATCAATCAATCCTCCTCCTCCCCTCTCCTCTCCTCTCCTCTCCTCTCCTCTCCTCTCCTCTCCTCTCCTCTCCTCTCCTCTCCTCTCCTCTCCTCCTCTCTTTTCCTCCCTCTCCTCTCCTCTCCTCTCCTCTCCAGTGCCCTGGCTGATGTGGCGGTGGGTAAGAAGGCGGTCCACATCCCCTACAGAGTCTCAGTCCTGACCAAGCTCCTGCAGTCCGCGCTGGGGGGCAACAGTCGAACAGTTATGGTATAACCACCATTATATCCATATACGTTTTTAGTTTTAACGGCATCAAAATGCAATACAGAGAGAATAAGCAAATGTTTCAAGTGAATAATGATGATGTGAATGATTTGAGTGAATATATTTAAAAAAACAAAAAACAGATCGCGACTTTGAGTCCGGCTGATATCTGCTACGAGGAGTCGCTGTCGACGCTACGCTACGCCGAAAGGTAAAAGTCACATGACCTACTAACTATGTCGCACACACTTGTCCTTTAACTCCCAGTGTCCTTTTTTATTCCCAGTGTCTCGATTTTACTTTTGGGTTGATTCTGGTCGTGCAGCACACATTTTCTTTGTGTAGTTACTCACCAATGTTGATGAAATCCTTTCATTATTCTCAGCCTCATGTGTAGATGTTGCTCCGGATGAAAAGCATTTACTAAACCAGTGGTTCTCAAACTGTTTTTTTTTTTACTAATGTACCCCCCTCCGAGATATATTTACAGCCAGAATAAAACATGAACATTAAATGGGTCCTGCGAATACTTAAGAGTTTAGTGGAAAACGTGGGCCTGTGCTTCACTCATGATTTCTGTCGTTCATTGGAAAGATTTACCGAACTTGGTATGTTGGTATTCAGATTTACTTAATTGACTTAACATTTTCCCAAGTACCCTTCAAAGCACCCCCTCCGGGTACGCGTACCCCCCTTTGAGAAACACTGCACTAAATGTCATGTCAATGTAAAAGTCATGTATTCCACTTCCAGTACTGCCTCCCCTCCAACGCTTTTACCCCGCAGGGCGAAGCGCATCCAGAACCGAGCGGTGGTGAACGAGAGCCCGACGGAGCGGCTGGTCAAGGAGCTGAAGGCTGAAAACGCCCGGCTGCAGAACAGGCTCAGCCGGCTGGGCCAGGAGGGCCGCAGGGCCGACGAGGAGACCAGTAAGGCCAAAAAAAAACAGCACATTTTATTTCCAAAGGCCTGGGGTAACCCTCAAAATAATGGAAATGGAGACGCTGTTCAGTCACTAACATGACTCTGTGTGTGTGTGTGTGTGTGTGTGTGTGTGTGTGTGTGTGTCACGCAGAGGAGATCCGTCAGCTCCTCACCCACAATGAGCTGCAGATCAGAGCCATCCAGACACTGTGGGAACAGCACCTGCAGGAGGCGCTCAAGGACTGGGAGCTACAATATGCCAGCATTACACAGGTACACACACACACACACACGCACGCACGCACACACACGCACACACACACACACAAAGAACATGCTTATTTGTGACTTTAGTTCACATTTTAATATATAATATATTTGGGAACTCATCACTCTCTCACTGTATTCTGTGTGGTTCCCTCAGGAGAGGAGGATGATGCAGATGCACCCGTACATCTTGAACATCAACGAAGACGCGCAGCTGTCTGGAGTGGTCAAGCTGTTCATCCCAGAGGGTCAGTCTGCTCTGTCTCTCTCTCTCTCTAGGATCCAGCCATGTTATAGCAGTACTTCTGGTGGGAGACGGCACAGAGCCTGGGCCGGAAACCAGGAACTGCAAGAGTTACAGAGTTATGCCTTGTTTCCTTGTTTCTTGGAGTTGGAAAAATCGAGAAAAAAGATTGAGAAAAAGATGGAGAGAATGAGAAAATTGTGCAAAAGACACATTTAAAAAAGACAAAGTGAGAATTTGTCTTTTTTAGAGCCAGAAAAAAAAAAAATGAACGCGAGAACGCGAAAACTGAAAAAAAGAGAATACAGATGGAGACAACATTACAATTCACAAGACATTCTTACATTTCCAAAAGGACATTATTACGTTTCCATTTCTAACGTCACATCATTACTGTAGGGTTTCACGGAGAGCTGCCTCGGCGGGACTTGAACCCAGGTGTCCAGCACAGAAAACCAACAGCTCTCTCCGCCGCGTGACCTTACTTAATTATTTAGTCTGATAAGTGAAAGCCACCGCTTCAAAGACACGATCGCCTTTAGTTTTCAGCCGAGCGTGAGGTGACAACCAGTCGGCTCTGACCTAAGTGACCTACTGGTGATGTATTGATGGAGCAGGTCAGAGATGCACACAGGCGCCTGACCATGCAAGGCTCTGTATGTAAAAACAAGTACCTTAACATGGATGCTGAACTTGATGGGACGCCAATGTGAAGAGGATAAGATGTGTGATGGGTGTGTATCCTGATGGCTCCATGTTATATGGTTTTTCTTCCAGGTGAGTGGGACATAGGACTGGCCGACGCCTCACCTCGATCCATCTTGATCAAAGGCCTGGGGTGAGTTGTTACGTGCACAATATAACAAAACGTCATACAATAGAATAGATGTATCATTATATAATAGACAAACAGTGGAAAGCTTGTCTTTACGTGAACACGCTTGTAAAAGAGTTGTACTGTTTCAGAATCCAGGAGCGCCATGCTACATTTAGGAACGAACAGCGCCAGGTGGCATTGACCCCGCTAGCAGGGTCAAAGGTCATTGTCAACGGCAACCCTGTCTCTCAGACAACCGAGCTGCAGCACCTGGTGGGTCTCTGCAGGAGGGGAGAATTATACGTGTGTGTGTGTGTGTGTGAGAAGTGTGCTTTTTTACAAGATAATTGAACCCAGATACTGGCCACTGTCCCCACTTTACACTCACACATACTGTTCTGTCTCACACACACACAAACACACACACACACACACACACACACACACACACACACACACTTAAAGCATGTATGGCATCCTCTCCCTTCCTCAAGGACCGGCTAATCCTGGGCTCCAACTCCACCTATCTGTTCATTGGCTATCCCTCTGAGAGGGGCAGCGATGATTGGAGTCGCTATGACTACGACTACTTCCACTCTGAGCTGGCTGCAGCAGAGGGCATAAACCTGGGTGAGAGCATTGGGGTAGGGGAAGTAGACAGAAATCGAGTAAGACAATAAATCAAGAATGTGTGTGTGTGTGTGTGTGTGTTTGTGTGTGTGTGTGTGTGTGTGTGTGTGTGTGTGTGTGTGTGTGTGTGTGTGTGTGTGTGTGTGTGTGTGTGTGTGTGTGTGTGTGTGTGTGTGTGCAGGAGAAACTGCGGCTGGTACCAGGCTGACCCTAGCCTCCTAGCAGTCTTTTATGACAATATCAATAATTGATGCTTGTGTGTGTCTGTGTGTATGTTCGTGTGCGTGTGCGTGTGTGTGTGTGTGTGTGTGTGTGTGTGTGTGCGTGTGTGGCTGCACCTGCGTGTCTACGAACCTCTGTGCAGGAGAAACTGCCGCTGGCTCCAGCCAGACCGACCCCAGCCTCCTAGCAGCGTTCTATGACTACATTAAGCTGATGCCCATGGTGGCCGAGGCCAACCAGATGAGCCAGGAACTGAACAAAGTATCACACAGGCACAACCATTACACTCATATATATATAATATAATAATATAATAATTTGGTAACACTTTAGATTAGGGACCACATATTCACCATTAGCTAGTTGCTTATAAGCACGCATATTGGCTCTTGATTAGTCATTATAAAGCACTTATTAATGCATTATTCTGCATGACTATATTCTACAACTACTAGGCCATTAACTTTAATATTAGAGTTTTCCCTCAATAACCTCCTAATTACTGCTTATTGATAGTAAGTAAGGAAGTTGTTGTACATAAATTCCGACCTTAGCAACAAGTTAGTGGTGAATATGTGGTCCCTAATCTAAAGTGTTACCAATAATTTATTTGTATAGTTTGTATAGTACTTTTCTAAAATCAATGTTTACAAAGTGCTTTACATACAATAAAACCCAAAAGCAGCAACAATAAAAGATAGAAATAAAAGGTAATATATGAGGTAAACAGATACAAAAAACTAAAACACACCAACAAACAATACTATTAAGAACAGATCAAAAGTGTCCGACCTCTCTGTGTCCTGACCTAGACTGAGCATATGTGTAACAACGTGCATTACACACATTGTAATGAAAGCTTATATACATGTCTATAAAAACATAGAAATGACTTCTGTGTTTCAGGGAGTGGTCTTCAAAGTGGAGATCAAGAACCTGGCTTTATCAGACTCTAAAGGTCATGACTTGGAGAAAGAGATTGTTGTCAGAGTCACCTCTATAGAAAGCAAGCAGGTAAAAAAACAACAACATTTGCCCCATTTTGATCTCTCTCAATCTTTGTCTCTCTCAACTGATGCTTAACATTGTGAAGGCTGAAATTGTGTTTGGTGTTTTAACCCTGATGCAGGTATGGGTGTGGTCCAAGGTGAAGTTTGTGAACCGTAAGTTCCTCATGGAGGAGATCTACCAGCAGCATCAGGTGAATTGGCTCTATCTCAATAAATACATTTTAAAAAACTGCCGCTTAACATTTTCCTTAAAAACAACTATATGAAACCCAATACCTTTGACTATAATAAGTGAACTCAGTTTTATGCTCAGATGCATCTTGCGGTCTGCACTCAGGCAGGAGAGGGCCTGTCCATGGCGGCCCTGCCCAGAGAAAAGGACCCTTTCTGGGATCCCCTTGAGCCGTTACTCCTGGGCAGCGCACACCTCTGGCTGCAGTCCCTGGCCTTCCGCATCCCTCTGGAAGAACAGCTGGAGGTACGCCCTCATGATATATACATGCAAGATCTCTGACATACGCGTGTCATGGCTGTAGGCACATTGTGTTTAAATACGATTACGATTTGTCCTTATTGATTTGCCATCACAGTAATAAGGGGAGAAACCGATGATTGCTGATCGGATGTTCATCTCTTTAGGTTCTGGGCTCAGAGGGCACCGAAGAAGCCATTCTTCAGACCCAGCTAGTTCCATGCACTTCCACCGGGCTGTATGTTACACACACGCACACACACACACACATCCAGTCTCACCTCTAAGTCACTTTTGATTGTCTAAATGATTTCCCGATGTTCCTCTGTCCCTTCAGCCCGCTGGGTGAGGAAGACATTCTGATCGACCCGTCTGAACTCCTGGGCCGGCGGCTGGACTTCCAGCTGGTTCTGGAGCAGTGCTGTGGCCTCCGCTGGATCAAAGCCTGCCGCAACAGAGGTGTTCAGATTGGGTGAGCCTTGTTGAGACATTAAACATATACTGTATATTTAATAGGGTCAAAACCGATTGATCATGAACAGGAGAGTCAGAATAAAAGTCCAATTAGGGAGAAAAACCAATACAGGTTAGTATCGACAAGGTTGCAAACATTATATACAGGGGCGGTTCTAGGATCAGACCTTTGGGGGGGCTCAGAGGGGCGGTTCTAGGATCAGACCTTTGGGGGGGGCTCAGAGGGGCGGTTCTAGGATCAGACCTTTGGGGGGGCTCAGGGGCGGTTCTAGGATCAGACCTTTGGGGGGGCTCAGAGGGGCGGTTCTAGGATCAGACCTTTGGGGGGGGGGCTCAGCCCAGGGGCGGTTCTAGGATCAGACCTTTGGGGGGGGCTCAGCCCAGGGGCGGTTCTAGGATCAGACCTTTGGGGGGGCTCAGCCCAGGGGCGGTTCTAGGATCAGACCTTTGGGGGGGCTCAGCTCAGGGGCGGTTCTAGGATCAGACCTTTGGGGGGGCTCAGGGGCAGTTCTAGGATCAGACCTTTGGGGGGGCTCAGAGGGGCGGTTCTAGGATCAGACCTTTTGGGGGGCTCAGAGGGCGGTTTTAGGATCAGACCTTTGGGGGGGCTCAGGGGCGGTTCTAGGATCAGACCTTTGGGGGGGCTCAGAGGCAGTTCTAGGATCAGACCTTTGGGGGGGCTCAAGGGCGGTTCTAGGATCAGACCTTTGGGGGGGCTCAGAGGGGCGGTTTTAGGATCAGACCTTTGGGGGGGCTCAGGGGCGGTTCTAGGATCAGACCTTTGGGGGGGTTCAGAGGGGCTGTGAGGGAAAGTGAAATCACGTATGTGAGAGAATCATGCTGGCAACAGGCCCAAGTAGGCCAATTAGGCCTACTTCTACTTCTGTATTAATTAGGACATATCTTGGGTTCTATTTGGAGTACAAAAATAATATTGGTATCGTTGGAAAGGTAAAAATGTCCTCTTCGTTTGGGGGGCTGTGATTGAATTTGGGGAGGCTGAAGCCCCCCCCCCAAAACGGCCTAAAACCGCCACTGGCCGGGACAACGAGATATACGAAGTGGGCTCTTGGGGACGCCAGTGAGTGAAGTGCGACATCCTAGTAAATAACAGCGGGCGTCCAGGTGGCGCAATGCAGAGCGCTGCAGGTTATCAGATCTGTAGACCAGGGTTCGAGTCCCGGCAAGGGACATCTACGTGGGTTTCCTCTTGTGTGTTGAGATGCACAGGAGACCTGGTTTCAAGTCCCAGTGAGGGAGTGTGCTGTGGTGTCATTTTATTTCTACATGAATTGTAATGTCAAATACAAGTGGGACTTCCTAGTACATCACAGTGGGCGTCCAGGTGGCGCAACGCAGAGTGCTGCAGGTTATCAGATCTGTAGACCAGGGTTCGAGTCCCGGCGGGGCGTCTCGGTGGTATGATGGGAAGAGCCGTGGTCTACTGCTCTGACTGACCTGGTATCGTATCCTGGTAGTTGGACTTTCCCCAGGGGTTGAGGGGCTGCCAGTGGGATGTTGGGGACATAGTGTGGCACTGCTGACATACCACAGGTGTCCCAGTTAGGATTAAAGTAACAGTTGTGCAACAACTTGCACAGCTGTACTTGGAGTTACTCCAGTAACAGTTGTGCAAGTAGTTGCCCCCAACTGTACAGCAGTCAGGGACACATACTTGCACAACTGTTACATTACTCTTAACTGGGACACCTGTGTCACTGACTTTTGTGGTATGTCAGCAGTGCCATACTACATCCTCAACAGCCCTCAGTCAATCACTGGCATCCCCAAGAGCCCTTCTTATATACCCCCTCTACCCCTGGGGAATGGGGAGAGTCCGACTACCAGGATACAACACCAGGTCAGTCAGAGCAGTAGACAGGACTCGAACCCTGGTCTACAGATCTGATAACCTGCAGCACTCTGCATTGCGCCACCTGGACACCCACTGTGATGTACTAGGAAGTCGCACTTGTATTTGATCACAATACACAAGAGGAAAACACATAAATGTCCCTTGCCAGGACTCGAACCCTGGCCTGCAGGGCCAACAACCTGCAGCTTTCTATGTTGCGCCACCTGGACGCCCTCTGTGATGTACTAGGAAGTCGCACTTGCATTTGACATTACAATTCATGTAGAAATAAAATGACACCACAGCACACTCCCTCACTGGGACTTGAACCCAGGTCTCATGTGCAGATCACACACAATTCTCTCCCCTGCACCACAATGTCGCTTGTATTTGACATTACAATTCAGGTGATGTAGAAATTAGACCATCGCAGGGAGATCTCCCTTGCCAGGACTTGAACCCCCACTCCCCGGAGCTCATAGCGCATGGCTCTCTCCGTTGCGCCAACAAGACCCCTGGTGTGAGGCTGACAGAATTTGCACGTGTACTTCACAATTCACGTCACATAGAAATAAGACGGCGCCACAGAGATCTCCCTCACCGGGCCTTGAACCCAGACCCAGCTGACAACCCACGACTCTAGCCTCCAGAAGTTACACTTTACATCACAATTCACGCCAGGACTTGCGTCTCTTCACTGTACCACCACCTTCTTAAGACAATGTGATCAAATATCAAGGACACACAAGTTTGACAGCAGAGACTGGGGGGGTGTTGCACATTAAAGACACACCAGAGGCGGTTCTAGGATCAGACCTTTGGGGGGGCTCAGGGGCGGTTCTAGGATCAGACCTTTGGGGGGGCTCAGGGACGGTTCTAGGATCAGACCTTTGGGGGGGCTGAGAGGGGCGGTTCTAGGATCAGACCTTTGGGGGGGCTCAGAGGGGCTGTAAGGGAAAGAGAAATCACGTATGTGAGAGAATCATGCTGGCAACAGGCCCAAGTAGGCCAATTAGGCCTATCTTGCACTTTTTTTTAACAGACTATATTTTTTGGCGGATTATTTTTTGATATATTTTGTGTTAAATTATTGATTTCTTAAGTAGCAGTGTAATTAGTAGCATAATATACAGCAAGCCGGTTATTATTACGAAATGAATCCCTTCAGGGTGATTCAAGGCTTTGCATCACAGGTCAGGGTTTATTTCGCAATAATGCCCGGCTCTCTGTAAAATTATCCCTGTCTCTCTCTGAGATGCACTCTCCTCTGTCCCTGGTTCTTACTCCTGGTTGTCACTGTGTTTGTCCCTCTTCAGGTTCAGGTTATTCGAGTGCAGCCAGCCGCTCTACACCCCGGCTGTCTGGCACAACGTCAACCCTCTGCTGGACCACCGGTTCCACTTGGCCTGCCTGCACAGCTCCCAGCGGCTGCTGCACTACCTCCAGAACAGCGCCCTGGTGCTGGAGCTGTGGGGCCTGCAGGGTGGGTCTGGAGCAACAGGTGGACGGAGGGATGGATGGGGTCGAATGGACGGAAAGATGGGTGGATGAAATGATGGATGGGTGGACGAAAGGATGGAGACATTGATGGGTATATGGATGGATAGATGGATGGATGGATTCATGGATGGATAGATGGATGGATGACTGAATGGATGGATCAATGAATGAATTTATGGATGGATGGATGGGTGGATGAATTCTTGGATGAATTCATGGATGGATGGATGTATTCCAGTTCCTGGTTGACTACTACAAGGTGTTGGTTTCCTCTCTCAGAGGGCTGCCCTGCCCTGACCTCCTCTATGGAAGGAGTGAAGATGACTACAGAAGGGATCTTCATCATTGACCAGTCCGTAGCAGCAGACACACTTACAGTGAGTGACATCTCTGTTACTAAGGCCTCTGATTGACTGGTTGTGGACCTAGCTTCACCTCTAATAGGGCTTGTACATCGCGACATCACATTGCATCACATTCCTCCATTTTGTAAGCATAGGAGCGTTTTTTGGTCATTGTTTAATACTTAACCGTGAAATGATTTGTCATTATGGGAAGACATTGCGCCACATATGGCGGAGTATCGCTAACAAAAAATCCCATGATGCATTCTGGTGTACAAGCCCTATCCAGATGAACCTAACACCTAACTAACACATAATCACAACCTGCATCTGACAGTAGGGGATTTTTAACCTATGTTGTAATATAATCTTACATCTCCCATAAAGAGACCTCAGTAAGATAACTTTTCTAGGGTCTTTCCAGTCTGACATCAAAATGACCCTACATTAATAACTGCCAATTGAAAATCTGTATGTAGAATACAAAATATCAGAGCTCAATAAAAGCTGTATAAAATAAATCAACCAATTCAATATTAATACAAAAATCCCCTCATAATTGTGTGTGCCTGCGTGTGTGTGCGTGTGTGTTAAGCCTGTGGATCCTGTAGACCTGAGCTCCTCCATGAGAGCCTTGCAGGAGGAGCTGGAGGAACTGAGGAGCGCCAACTCCTCCCTGAAGAAGGAGAACCACTCTCTGAGAGAACAAGTCCACGCAGCCAGGAGCGGTAACAATGCAACTCAGCACCTCCCCAGAGTTCAATCATCTGTACACTTTCAGTTACATTACATCAGCACCACAAGTGCAACAATTTTGATAAAGAAATCTGAATGTGAAATCTAAATACACTTTCACTGTGATTGCCATAGACTTATATAGGGATATATGTTCTTTTTCTGACCAGGTTAGTCTCATTGTGAGTCTCTATTTAACAAGACCTGTTCAAGACACCACCGATGCATTCATACAATTCATACGCACACAAACACGAAAACACAAAAAGGGGAGTCATCATGACGCGCTGTAATTGCAGGTGCCGAGGGTGCCCGCGGGCGGCCGCTGCGGCCCAGCTGCGACGCCGAGTTTGCACGCGCTCTGAAAGTGTTTTACCACAACATGACCTCCGTCCGGGGTCAACTGCAGCGCCTGCGAAGACACAGGCCCAGCGTACGCATCATTCATCCGTCTCCTCCTTTTTTACCTCTCTCTCTGTGCCGTTACTGTGCTCGTTGGAATATCATGCACTGTTCATCATCCTGATGAACAGCGGCCGATGCAGCAGTGAAAACATGGTTTCATTTGAATTTCTGGTTAAATTAGATGTAGTGTTTGTTGACTCACCAGTGAAGGGCCATCTTACCTAGCTCACATGTAACGACTCAAAGTTCAAATGGCGTGTGTTCAAATGAAACTCCTGATCTCAAGTGACCTTGGAAATCTTTCGAAGCACATATACGTGTTTTACCGTTCTCTTCTTTCTATTTAATCGGATCCCCATTAGCTTAGACAAAGGGGTTTCTAGTCTTCCTGGAGTCCACACAAAAACAACAAGAATAAAAGCATATCATTCAAATCTCACTATAAACAGAAAAGGCAAAACAAGCCAAACATAAAGATAACAAAATAAGTGAAATGACTACATATGAAACAACAAACAAGATCGTCATACCAGAAAAACATCTCTGTTTCACTAACTTTAAAAAAAAAAAACCTGTTCTTGGCCTGTCTGATGTTGATGGAAAATGTGTGTGTGTGTGTTCCTGCAGGAGGAGTCAGACCCGCTGGGTCTCAGGCTGTTTGTTGACGAGCAGAGCCGCCTGCTGAGGGGCTTCTCAGAGCAGCTGGAGCAGTGCGTCTCCTCTCTCAAACAGGATGTGGCCGCCATCGTCCGCAGGAAACGGGAGCGCTCGGGCGTCTGGTCCTGATTGGCCTCTCTCTCTCCCCCGTGAATCGCTGAATTGGTGGCTGCAGTTTCATTTGTCAGATACCGGCGTTGACCTGCAAATATTTAATCTTTGGTACGATTAGGAACTACCTCAGGTACTGGACTCAAACACAATATTAATGGCGCTTCTACTGTAAATTAAAATGTGTTATCTTGTAATGCATCATGCTTTGAGTTGTGATGTGATATCTGAAACAGCATTAGTATAATTTAATACCAATACAAAAAATACTTGATGAATTCAGATATTGAAATAGGAACTGGCGAGGAGGATGGGTACTCCAAAACCTGCAGCCTGTCATTGTCTTGAGAGTGAATGTGAAAGAGTGAATGTTTGAACATGCATGGGGGACATGATCTCCAAAAGTTAATGGGATCGATAGAAAGATGTACAACCTATAGCTTCTATTTGTTAGTGTGCAGCTTTAACTTCGGCTTCAAACCCCCCATGATGGGTCAGTCCAATATAAGGAACAAAAATAAACATTGCGGTAACAAAAAAAAGGGAAACAAAATCAAATTCTGTTTGAACAATCTTTAGTGCAACAAATAATACAAATACTTAAAACACTGCATGGGATGCCACCATAAAACATGTAAAAAAAAAAAAAAAAAACATGGTTATGTTTTTACAGGGATAATTCATGAGGACATGTTTCAAAGGTAGCAGAGATGGGAACAGAATGACTGGCTTCGTACATGAATTGAAGACACCGTATCAAAGGTTTATTAGACTGCTTGTCGAAGTCAGTTAAGTATGCAAGTAAACAACGTATCAACTCGTATTAATCTCACGGCACTACACCAAAGTCTCCTTTCACATCATCCCCAGTTTCCCCTCTGCTGGAGCTCCTTCTCCTCTCTTTGGCTCTCTAGACACACTCAGTTGTTGCTCAAATAAGACGCTAGAAGATTGTAGGCGCGGTATGTGTTGGCTGCACTAATGCCGTATAAAATAAACAAGTTTAGAGGGATTGGTCACAGTTAAGAGAAACACAGACGTCAGTAACGTTAGGTCCATTGTACACGTGTAGGAAACATCGGCGGCTAGAACACGGACACACGATCACAAGAGGCATTACAGGTCCAAGAAGGCAGAGGCGAAGCTAGTTTGTTGGAAAACAGTAGAACAGTATGAAACAAGAGGTTAGCGGACACAGCGAGCAGCAGACGGGTGTATAAACCATGGTATAAGTGGGAATTTAAAGTCAGAGGTTACTAGGTACAAGTCTACTGTGGAGGCGCTAGGCTGGACCAGTAGAAAATATCCTAAATATATAAGGGGGGTTGGGGGGGTGTTTGTGTGTGTGGCTATGGCTATGGTCAACTTTAAACAACAAATAATTCCAAGTAGACTATACAAGAAATTCAATTCTAGGTTGGCTGGGGGAAAGCAAAGCAGTGCTAATCAATAGAAGCGGGTGTAGCTCATAACATTAAGGATCCACTCCATGCACGTATGCCAGTGTATCAGTATAGAGTACATCTAGTAAGAGTACCGATGCTCTCTGTGGCAGACATATATGAAACAGAGCCAGTATGAAGGTTAAAAGTTATGGCGGTGTGCTCCCTGCTGAGAGGCCAATAGGAAGCGGGTCCACAGAGAAGTCTGGTACTGTGATATATAACAGGATGATATTGGGCTGCAGGACAGATCAACCGTAACATAAAGTGCTATCTAGTCAGTCTATACAGTGGTGACTAGGGCTGCATGTACCGCATAATAATAACAATAATGATGATAATAATAATGCAATTTCCCCATGTTTCCCCTTGAATGTAAGACTTGGCATAGGTGACCGCCACGCTGTTTTTTTTCTAATATAAAAGAGTACCGCTTCATACACGCGTTGTGAAAAGATTGTGGTCCGCAACATCAACTCCGTTTCCGCTGAAAAATCGTGGAAAAGTTGGACCGCCGAGGTCATCCGGTCCAGGATTTGACTTCTCCAGAGCGAGCGTGACGGTTCCCCTTTAACCTTCCACTGGTCTACATCATGTAAACATCCCAGTATACAGCAGGACACGCTGTGGACAAGACTGGGCAGCACCCAGGCTGCACATCAAACCCATGTCCATCTGGGATAGAGGAGTTAGCACCACTTCGCTCTAATTTTTTTTTTTAAAAACACCCCGAGAATAAATTGACATTTGGAATAAGACCTAAACAGACATGAGCTCTGTATGCATGAACTCTCGTCTGGCATCAGCAGCGACGCTGTGCATATATAACAATA
The DNA here is from genome assembly GCA_030340625.1 of Merluccius polli. Lineage (NCBI taxonomy): Eukaryota > Metazoa > Chordata > Actinopteri > Gadiformes > Merlucciidae > Merluccius > Merluccius polli. The sequence continues at coordinate 2,670 of JAOPHQ010003718.1, read as the reverse complement.
TAGTACAGTTCACCCTGTCCAGTAGTGAGCTAAACCTCTAGCCTCTAACCTTTAGAGAATACTTCCCATTTTCTGGGATTTTCCCTGGTTAAATTTTGAATGCAATTTAATAAAATACTCTCTAAAAAATCCACTGGGCACAATCCTTTTTGAAAAAGGTTGGCTCACATTTCTGTTCATACACCACTTGGGTTGAGGGAGGGCCGCATCAGTAACTTTTAAAAAGTTGTATTACAACATACACCTTACATGACCTTGAGAGAGAGACACACACACACACACACACACACACACACACACACACACACACACACACACACACACACACACACACACACACACACACACACACACACACACACACACACACAAAAGAGTGCAGATTTCAGACAAACATACAAACATTTAAAATGTTCACAGTATAAAAATACTTCAGCACACAGCTGAGAAATCCACAAGTTCACATTAGACTTTGTTTCTAGGTTTTCACGTTCGGCTGCCCCCTAGGTCCGGATTAAACACTAGGCATAAAAACACCTCTTGAAGGACTAAGCTGGTTGAGACTTGGAGACTGAAAAAGCAAAGTCTTCTTTTGAGGCCACAAAAACAACAATTAAAAAAAAAGTGTCAATGTCATCTCGACTTAACCCTCCCACTGTATAGAAACTGTGTATAGTAGTCATCATAAAAACCTACGTAACAATAAGAAATAATTTAAATTGTCGTCCCTTCTTTATCTCCTTTTCATTTTCACCCTCTCTCCGTCTCCATTTCACGGTCGGCTTGGGTCTTAACCCCAAAACCTTCCCCTGAATAAAGTCTGTGCTGAAGGTCCAGTTCCCAGGGAGCCCTGTGGAGTCTGCCTCCTCAGCTTACAGGGGGGGGGGGGGGGGGGCTGACACCTCCATCCAGATTCAAAGCATCCAACATCAGCACCACAGCTCAGAGTGCACCATCATCACTGACCCAAGGGTCAGACTCCTTCTACTGAGACACAGCCACAGTGTGGTGTGGTATACATGTGTCATGAATGCTTACTTCTTGTAAAAGGTAGTGTCAACGAAAAGCTGCTGTCAGCTTCCCGTTACTTCCCTCGTTACTTCCTGTTTGCGCCTCAGGCGCTGGCGTCGTCGTCGTTGTTGCCGGCCGACCGGCTGTCGGCCACCGTGGTGCCGTGCGTGATGAGCGTGGGCGGGGCTTCCGACGCGTCCCGCTGGCTTCCGCGCGCCGATTGGCCGTCAAGGCGCTGGAGGCTGCTGTGCGTGGACAGAGGGTGATCGAGGCGGGGCATGCTGCCATGGTAACTGCGCACCTCTGAGCCGCCGTAACCGGCCGCGGGGTCATGCCTGCGAGGGTGCAGGTGGAAGTGTGAGAGAGGAAGTGACATCACAACAAACACCACAATCCCATTCAAACCTTTCTACAGACAAAACGAAAAAAAACAAAAAACACTTCCTGCTGTACCTGTTGTCACGGGAACGGTTGAGGCTGCCGTGGTAACTGACTTTGCTGTGGACGCTGCTGGCCTTGCTCCGGCTGGACGCCGGCAGGGCGGGGTGGGGTCTGATGGGCTCGTCCGGGTCATCCAGGACGGCCAGCTGGGTGGAGGAGGCGTGTGTGGACGTGCCCTGGGTGTGGAAGGTGCAGCCAGTGTTGTAATGTAACGAAGTACAAATACTTCGTTACTGTACTTAAGTAGAATTGTCACGTATCTGTACTTTACTTCGTTATTTATATTTCTGACAACTTTTACTTTTACTCCACTACATTTCCTCACTAAAATGTGTACTTTTACTCCGATACATTTCCCATAACCATCTTCGTTACTCGTTACTACAAAATAAAAATCGAGTTGGTGACCTACTTCCTGTTTATCAACCTCCAAGCGCGAAGAAAAAAAAACACCACGCGCGACGAAGAAGAAGATCTGCTTTGGCCAATCACGGAAGCACCTGCAGCTGCGGCAGTTCTGCTAATTCTCCGGTCACAAATGACGAGATCAACAGTGGCGACATCAACCGGTATTTTAACCCAAACTGAAAGTGGCTGTTGTTTACTGTTGCCATGGCGACATGTCTTTTCCCAGACGAAGTGGTTTTTGTGCGTGTGTGTGTCTAAACGCCACGGCTACACTGGCATGCTGCCAATACTCTAGGGTGGCCATTCGTCCGGCTTTAGGCCGAACTGTCCGGTTTTTCAAAGCCCTGTCCGGCGTCCGGCGTGGACGCGTATTTGTCCTCCTTTTTGAGACCCCCCCGCCGGTCATAGGTCCGCCCGCCGGTCATAGGTCCGTGGTGTGTTACGATCGCGCGCGCACCCCCGCCGGTCGTAGGTCCGTGGTGTGTTACTATTTACTATTAAATACTTTTACTTTTACTTCTAATACTTAAGTACATTTTATATCAGAAAATTACTTTTGGTACTTAAGTACAGTAAATGTCAGGTACTTTCAGACTTTTACTCAAGTAATATTCTAAAGGGTGACTTTTACTTCTACCAAAGTCATTTTCTGGTAAGATACTTGTACTTTGACTCAAGTATCGCTTTCAAGTACTTTATACAAGACTGGGTGCAGCACAGGGTGAGGCTCTCCGCCACGCAAGGTGAGGAGTATGGAAGTCACATGGTCTTTTCTGACCATCCACCCGTGTGTGTGTGTGTGTGTGTGTG